>PVHP010036593.1:0-17822 GCA_004024765.1 Zapus hudsonius | reverse complement strand
TCTCTCTCTCTCTCTCTCAAATAAATAAAATACTTTAAAAATATTTTTATTTGTTTCCAAGCAGACATAAAGAGAAGAGAGACAGACAGAGAGAGAATGGGTACACCAGGATCTCCAGCTGCTGTAAATGAACTCCACATGCATGCACCACTTTGTGCATTTGGCTTTACGTGGGTACTGGGGAATTGAACTCTGAACGTTAGGCTCTGTAGGCAAGCACCTAAACCACTGAGCCATCTCTCCAGCCCTGGTACTCTGTTTTATTTTGACCGTCTCTACTGAAGCATCTTCTGTTCTACACTTAATGGTACTTTTTCAAGCTTTTGAGATTCAATCATTACTTTTGAAAAAATTTGGGGTTATGTCAAATTGGATATTAATAATGACTGTTCACTTAATTATCATTCTGTCTGCTATAACTATGTGAAAAGTATTAGGTTTTAGCACTTAGTTGATATTTATGTTTACATCATTCACACATAAATATACATCCAGAATGGAAAGCTAAATTTGATACTGTTTTAAAACAAATTTTAAAAAATATTTTATTTATTTATTTATTTGCAAGCAAACAGAGGTAGAATGAAGAGAGACAGACATACAGAATGAGTGTGCCAGGGCCTCGAGCCATTGAACTCCAAGTGCATGCACCACTCTGTGCATCTGGCTTTACATGGGTACTGGCGAGTTGAACCCAGGTCACCAGGCTTTGCAGGCAAGCACTTTAATTGCAAGTCATCTCTGCAGTCTTGTTTATACAAAAATTAATTTGAGATTTGGATAAAAACAAATACACCAAGAAGCTATAAAAGTCTCTAATATTTCTTCAAGTTTAGTGTCAAGGAATGTGGTATTTTGTCTCATATCTGTTGCTGTCCCTTCAGCTTACAGTACTTATGAAAGGATAATTAAGACTTCTACTTTGATAAGAGTAGACTGACTTCCCAGGGAAGAACACCGAAGACAGGATGTAAAACACATCTTAAAACCATCAAAGTTGAAAGGCAGAGTTGCTGGGCTCAAGTCAGGAGGGAAGAGGACTGCCATAGTAGTAAACCTAGCCCTTCCCCTGGGAGCCTTTAGCCACTCTGCAAGAGTTCACTGAAGGGCTAAGCTTTACTAGTTTAAAGATCCAGGGAATAAACATTTGGGATCTGGAGAAGAGGGGAAGTGTGAGACTGAAGCCAGGGCTCCAGAAGGATGACTTTACACGAGTGAGGGTGAACTAGAACTAAGCAATGTTCTAGGTTCTAGCCAAGCTTGGAGAGTTCTGGTTTGGTTCGAGAACCTTGGATTCAGGAAATTCATGATTCTAAAGCTCTCAAAGCCTGTAGATCTTGTCTGAAAGAAAATACCATCACCACCAGCCTCAAATGTATCTATAAATTAGCTTAAAATTCAGCATCCAACAAATAATTGGATACTTGAGTGTGGTAGTTTGAATGTATGGCCCCATAGACTCAGACTTGAATTTTGAGTCTCTAGTGGGCGGAGCCCTACTGGGGAAGAGGTATGACACAGCGGCAGGGGTGGGAGTGGGGGTGAGTGTGGGTCTTGGACTTGGAGGTGCTCTAAGGTATGTTTTGGGGCAGATCTGAATTCCAGCCCAAAGGTGTATGCAGAACAACTTGATGTCTGGAGGTTCCTGCTCACTGGTGTTGGTCTCTCTCTCTCTCTCTCTCTCTCTCTCTCTCTCTCTCTGCTATGCTGATGTATGATGGTATTTTCCTTGGATTTTTTTTTTTTTTGCGGTGCTGAGGACCGAACCCAGGGCCTTGCGCTTGCTAGGCAAGCACTCATCCACTGAGCTAAATCCCCAACCCTTTCCTTGGATTTTTTAAAGCTGGAAATAAACCACTTGCTCCTATAAACTGTCTGGCTGGATGTTTGTCCGAGCATGAGGAGGTGACTGCAACACCCAGGAAGCTGGATGTGGGTGGAGAAGCAGCAGAAACAAACCACAGGCATAGCTCTCTCTGCAGGAGCAGGACGCTGGCACCGTCAGACAGAGCATGGGGCAGTTGTGCCTAGTCCAGTCAAGGAGAGAAAACTATGTCAAAAATAGAATTAGAAACTAAAGGTGGCATAGCATTTGTGAACAAAACCAAATAGCAAATAGCCATTCTAGAACTGAAAACTAGCAAAAGTTCAAAGGATGGTTGGTCAATGAAGGCCAGCTAGGAAGTCAAAGAATACTATTTCAAAGAATCTTTTTTGTTTGTTTGTTTTTCCATGTAGGGTCTCCCTCTAGCCCAGGCTGACCTGGAATTCACTTTGTAGTCTCAGTCAGGCTGGCCTCGAACTGAGGCGATCCTCCTACCTCTGTCTCCCAAGTGCTAGGATTAAAGGAATGTGTCACCATGCCCGGTCTTAATTTTTTTTTTCAACAGCTGTCAGAGCTCTTTACCTAGTAGTGGCTGAGTTGGAGTCCTTAGTAGTTGGGCTGCTTTCCTGATGGTCAGGTTGTCTCCACTTTGTAGCAGCAAAACAATATCCCTGTAACAGTTGACACAAGTCACCGAGCCAAGACAGGAAGCTTTCTCTGGAGGTCTTAGCAAGGCCAATATCTAGCTGTCAGTCTTAGCTTTCAGTTTATTCTTTGTTTGCTGTAGTAGAAGCATTCTTTTCTTGAGGACTGAGAGCTCAAAATTGGCATTGCCCAGATTTATGTGAATGAGAATAAGAAATTTGGCGAGAGAACTAGGAAGCATAATTCTGGGAAGAACAGCTCTATTTTTATCGCTCGATCCCTGACCCTATGTCTTCAAGAGTTAGGGGGTGACAGACATAACCATGATCACTGGCTAAAGTGCATACTACATCTTGTATGACAATGATTTGACTCTGAAGTCTCCTACTTCAAGCCAGACACTTCTAGGTGGCTTGGTACATGGAGGACTCATGAATTTTTTGGTCTTGGTTTCCCTGATATATTTCTTTTAAAAATGTTATTTATTTTCAATAGGTAGGTAGATAAATAGATAGATAGATAGATAGATAGATAGATAGATAGATAGATAGAATGTGCATGGGCACACCAGGGCCTCTAGTCACTGCAAATGAACTCCAGGTACATGTGCCACTGGCTTTATGTGGGTTCTGGAGAATCAAACCCTGGTCATTAGGCTTTGCAGGCAAGTACCTTAGCCACTGAGCAATCTCTCCAGTCCTTTGTCATGAAATAACCTTATTTCTTCATTTGATTTTTGTTCGTTTGTTTTGGATTTCTCGAGGCAGAGTCTTAATCTAGTCCAGGCTGACTTAGAACTCACTCTGTAGCCCAGGATGTCTTTGACCTCAAAGTGGATTAAAGGTGTGAGCCACTATAGCCAACTCTCTTATTGTGAGTTGCATTCTAACTGTAAGGAAGGTCATGTCTGTAAGGTCATATCTGTGGTATTACAGGAAGAGACTTTAGATTCATATCCAGAGGAAGTATCTATTTTAGTAAAGACAAGTTGCTGGCCTTTTCATTAGAGAAGGGAGCCAATGTGACTAGCTATTAGCAATCTGTGTTTCCCAGAGACTCTGTTGATGACTCAGCCTTTGTTCTTAGCAGGTTAAGCACTCAGGATTGACAGTAGCAGTTCAAATTGGTGAGAAGAACTTGATGACGTGTCCACACATGAGCCTCATTACTGCTGACCTAATTTCTTCACACATAGCCCATTGAGCACAACAGAGGTGCTAGGGAAACAGGCTGGCTCACATCACAGGGTGAGTCATCCATTTATTAGAAGGCTTCCTCTCCAGTGGTTGCCCTTTGGTGAATATCTCTTGAGTCACAGATATCCTCACGTTTTGTGGTCAGTCTGAGAGAACCATTCATATACCTCTTCTGAAGATTCTTTTAAGATCAGTTTTTAAATTTATTTCTGTGCAAGCAGAAAAAGGAGAAAGAGAAAGAAGGAAGGGAGGGAGGGAGGGAGGGAGGGAGGGAGGAAGGAAGGAAGGAAGGAAGGAAGGAAGGAAGGAAGGAAGGAAGGAAGGAAGGAAGGAAGGAAAGACACATTTGGTACACCAGGGCATCTTGCCACTGTAAGTGAACTCCAGATGCATGGACCACTTTGTGCAACTGGCTTTACTTGGGTACTGGGGAATCAAACCTAAGCCGTCAGGTTTTGCAAGCAAGTGCCTTTAACTGCTGAGCCATCTCTCCAGCCCAATTTTCTGATCTTGATCTTTCAAAGTCCCTGATGATCTGACTAATCTGTTGGGCATTGCCAATGGAAAACTGTATATCCATGTCTATGGATACTTCTCAATGTATATAGAGTAGGTAACCATAAGTACTGCTCAAATACTCAAAACCCATAAGTTCTGCCCACTGACATGATTCCTCACCTGTCTCTCATAGACAATCCATATAGAAATGGTAATTGCTGTGTTGCACATTATGAGAACCACCCTGAACTCAGGCCTGAGATCCATATCACTCAGTTATCAAGGAACAGTGCCCCCCATGGGATGAAAAGGGTGTGAACTGAGGAGGAAGAGGAAGAGGAGAAGGAGGAGGAGGTACAGGAGGAGACAGCACTAGAGATGATGGGTGGAGCCACTCCATCTTGCAGCTTCCAGGCCCCTTGAGACCTGCTTGTGCCAAACCTTGTACTTGGTACTTCTTTGGCATATGCCCATCTGAATCATTTCAGTTCACAATACATAACGCAAATTGCATGGATTATATTTCAAAATCTTTGTATTCAATTTCATAATTTCATGTAAGGAAGGTCCAGTAGCACACTAAGATTTTTATTTTTTAAAAAATTTATTTCTAGAAGGATCATTATTTATAGAAGAGACTGCGACCTTGACTTAAGTCCCAAGGCTCCCTTGGGCTTGTGAGGAATCCTGGCAGAGGGTCACCATCAGCATTACTGCACTGAGCACCACCAGATCATCTGAGTCCTAAGGCCCAAGTTGCAGGGCACACGTACTACAGTCTGGGGCTCTGGGCAAGACTCAAAATAAGCCACTCCACGGGCTAATCAGGAAATGGGTCAGGACATTATACTCAGCTTGGGGATCTCTTGCTTATAAACTAAGGTGCCCAGCAGACACACTCTAATGGTGGAGGAATTAGGTGAAGCAAATAAACTTTCACACCGTGATATCCTGGGATATACCTCTAAACATCAGGCCCCTCATTCACCAAGCTGCTAGGCTTCTGGGCTTTTATTGTTTTTTTAACTCATTCCCTCTTATAAATATTAGTCTTCTAAGGTAACTAGAATGCTTGCTACTCTCTTTTAAAAAATATTTTTTAAAATGCTTTATTGACAACTTCCGTAAGTATAGATAATAAGCCATGAAAATTCCCTCCCACCACGTCCTTTCTCCACTTCCCAAAACCACCCTCCATGGAATCCCTTCTCCTTCCCAATCAGTCTCCCCTCTCTTTTGATGCCATCATTTTTCCCTATTATGAAGGTCTTTCTTAGATAGTGTCAGGCACTGTGAAGTCACAAATATCAAGGCCATTTTGTGTCTGGAAGACAATATTGTCAGCAGCCCTCCCCTTCTCTTGGCTCTTACATATTTTCTGCCACCTCTTCTGCCATGAATGAGACTTGTAGGGTGTGACTGAGATGTCTCACTTAGTGCTGAATACTCTACTTGGCACAATGGTGAGTTTTGAGCCATCTCAGTGGTCACCACCGTCTGAACAGAGAAGCTTCTAACCAAAAGCAAGAGTAGCATTAATAAATAGGCATAAGCACAAGTGTATGAAGGGCAGTTTGGTGGGTGTAATATACCCATTTGAATGCTTGCTACTTCCCGATCACCAGATTCAATAGCATGTGTGGTGGGATGTTCAAATGCATCAAGCCCTTGACCCCTAAGTTATGATACGGAGCTAAAAGTTGATGGAGTTTTAAAGTAAGACAGATACCTGGGGGCAAGGTGTGCAGCTGTTGTTGATCTAGTGCTCTTGGGAAACTGTTGCGAAGGAAAGGTGGTTTCTACACAGAACGGGACACCATGTGTGCTGATGTGTTCCAGCGCAACACGGCACTTTGCAGAGTGACCCTAGCTGGAGTGAGCATCTACTTCCAGGTGAGAACACCCAGTAATTCTCTAAGACCCATCTGCTTCTTCAGAAACCCAATGGCTATGTCACATGGGATGTTGCAGAAATCACCCCGGTAAGAACTGTCCTGGACAGGTGGTCCTGGAACCACTGGATGTCCACAGGAAAAACAATATTTCCTTCCCTATGTGTACATCACACTCTAGATTCATCACAGGGAGATTAACGACATCATTCTGAAAGAGAAAATATTTTAAAAAATATTTTTATTTGCAAGCAGAGCAAGATAGATTGTGTGTGTGTGTGCGCGCGCATGAGAGAGAGAGAGAGAGAGAGAGAGAGAGAGAGAGAGAGAGAGAGAGAGAGAGAGAGAGAGAGAGGAGAGAAAATGGGCACACCAGGGCCTTCAGTTGCTGCAACCAAACTTCAGATGCATGCACCACTTTGTGCATCTGGCTTTGCATGGGCACTGGGGAATGGAACCAAGGTCATTAGGCTTTTTAGGCTAGTGCCTTAACTGCTGAGCCATCTCTTTAGGCCCCCCAAATAATTTTAAAAACAATTTCATTGACTACTGGGTTCTAGTTTTAAGCAAGATACAAAGGCTATAATCTTTATAGCAAAAACTGACACTTCTATTGCATCCGAATTCAACTATTTATTGAAAGATATTAAATATTTTTATTTTATGATTTTCTTGTGTATGTAGGTGTAGCGTGTATGTATTATGTGTGTGGGCCCAGGTGTGTATGTGTACATGGACGGCGCCTAGGGGTCAAGGTTGGGTATCCTCTTCAATCATTGAACTCAGAGCTCACAGACATGGCTAGCCAGCAGTTCCCAGGGGTCTTTTGGTCTTTGCTCCCCACTGCTAGATTACAGGCACCCTCAAGCATACAGAGCAAGCACTTTGCGGCTGAACTATCTCTCCGAGTCCCTTTAATATCTTTAAATATGTTGGTAAGGCAAAACATGGACATTTTTATTGGCCTAATTTCCAGAATATTTGTAAGAAATAGGCACTAGAAAATGAGCAAGACAATCTTGAAATAGATATTTCAAAACTAAGAATATTCAGATATTAGCATGTGTGTAAAAGTGGTTAATTTTATTAGTAATTAGAAATAAAATTTACTTTTTCCCCTTCACGTAACAAGCTTTATTCCTCCCAGGGAATGAGTACACAGTGTGCATATCAGAGAATCACTAAGATGTAAAATTAATGTTTTTTAGAAAATACAAATACTTTATATTTAAAGCCTTCAGAGAAAGTTCTTGAAAAAGACAAGTGTTGCGGTCAGCTTTCTTGTTGCTGCACAGATAGAACCCAAACAAAAGTGGCTTGTGGAGGAATGGGTTTATTTGGCTTACGGACTCAAGGGGAGACTCCATCCTGGCAGGGAAAACGATGGCATGAGCAGAGGGCTGGACATCACCTCTGCCACAGCACTGCAAACAGTGGCAGGAAGGTGTGCCAAATACTGGCAAGGGGAAGCTGGCTTATAACCCCTATAAGCCCGCCCCCAACAACACAGCTTCATAGAGGTTGTAAAACCCAAACTACCATCAGCTGAGGATTGATCTATCAGAACACATTCATTTGTTTGTGGGGGACACCTGGATCAAACCATGACAGTCCGCCCCTGGCCCCCACAAACTAATAATCATATGATGTAAATACAATGTGTTCAACTCAACTCTTAAGTCCCCACAGCTTTCAACTGAGCCATAAGACCAAAAATAAACCCGTAATGGCACAGAACATTCACAATGCAAAACATGAGGCACAGCAAAAACAGATTGACCAATACAATACAAGATTTAAAACAAACAGGGCACCATCAATCTCTAACTCCAAGTTCAATGATTCTAACCAATAACAAGTTTCTTGGAGATTCAATTCCGCCCCTCCAGCTCGGCTACTCACAGTCCGGGAAAACTTCATCCGGTGCTGGCAGCTCGCCTTGGCACCCATCCATAGTCCTGGAATTCTTTGGGTCTCCATTGCAATCCACAGTTCATCCTCATGGCTCTATTGGGCTCCATGCAGGCAACCTTGCACGCTTGCTTCACATGCCGATGGCCATTTTTCAAAAACAAAACTGTGTTGCAAATCCAATGACCCTCTCTTTCTAACCAATCTCCATTCCACAGAACCAGGTAGGCTACCAATTTGTTAATCCAAGAGGGATCAAAGCATTCAGGCCCCTTCCTTCAAAGAGTTTGCATTCTTCCTGTTGTTCCAATGCAGACCAGCTGGCCCAATCTCAATGGTTTTCATCTCTCAAACAATTGTAGGTGAACAGGCAGCAGTTTCGACCCAAAGATCTTTCTTTCTGTGCCATCTCCATATGCTCACACCAGTCCATCTTTACGTAAAACAACCCTGCTCAGGTTTCCAGGACACAGGCAGGCAGAATGCAGCAAGCCTCGCACACAAACTGCTTCTGGCACAGTCCTGACAAAGTTCTTTCTCACCCTCGTAAGCCAAACCTCACAGTTCATAGTTCTCATTACATTCAGGTCTTTAAACTCTGACCAGGATGATCCAATACGCTGTACTTACAGCACTGCAAGGCACCTCTTAGGACAAGCTTTCCAATCTGTCCACATTCCTTCTGCAGATCACTTCCAATAGCCCAAAGCCACAAGATCAGGGTTCTAGCAGCAACAGATGACCCCACGTCCTGGTACCAAAATTGTTGCGGTCAGCTTTCTTGTTGCTGCGCAGATAGAACCCAAACAAAAGCGGCTTGTGGAGGAATGGGTTTATTTGGCTTACAGACTCAAGGGGAGACTCCATCCTGGCAGGGAAAACGATGGCATGAGCAGAGGGCTGGACATCACCTCTGCCACAGCACTGCAAACAGCGGCAGGAAGATGTGCCAAATACTAGCAAGGGGAATCTGGCTTATAACCCCCATGAGCCTGCCCCCAACAACACAGTCTCATAGAGGTTGTAAAACCCAAACTGCCATCAGCTGAGGATCGATCTATCAGAACACATTCATTTGTTTGTGGGGGACACCTGGATCAAACCATGACAACAAGTAATGGAAGATTTGGTAAGAACTAATGATTAGCTGAAAGGTATATCAACCCACCTACTTTTGACTGCAGTTGGACATTTTGTTGAAGAACTGAAGACACTCTATGCACTGGAAACTCAACTTCTAGGTATATGTGTGTGTACAATAGTTACATATTCATAGCAATATTACTTTAAAAAAAACCCAAATAGTCATCACCACAGCATTTACAACTGTGCTATGTTCATAGAATGGAGAACCACAGAGCAAACGACAGAGTGAGCTAGAGCCACATGTGACCAACATAGATTCATCTTATCAAAAGAATCAACACGGTGGCCTGGAAAGCTGGCTCGGCAGTTAAAAGCACTTGGCTTGCACAGCCTGCCCATCCGAGTTTGATTCCACAGCCATCCATGTAAGTCAGATTGAAAAAGTGGGCCAAGCTTCTCCCAGCCCTGGTGCCTGCACGAGTCTACGCATACATGCATGAACGCAGGCACAAATAAATCAATTTTTTTTTAAAGAATGAGCCAAATGGGTAAACACAAAAGGAAAGAAACTATGCCAACAAAATTTCACAATTGGCATACATTTAGCTAAAACTAAAATAGAAATGCTAAGGAAGTTAATCAGGAGGAGAGTGATCTACCAGGAGGAGGGAACTTGGGAGGTGGCTTTGTTCAACAAACACTATCACTGAGCGACACCTCTAAACATCTTTTTTGCTAGCATGATGTCTTGATCAGTTTGCTCTCCATCACTAGTTTTTGACCAGATTATTTTTTTCTCCAAAGAACCTGGGACACACACACACACACACACACACACACACACACACACACACACACACACACACAAAACCTCGCTGTATAGGGAGGTATAGCCTACATATCTATGAAGAGAAATATTTGTAATTAGTTCAAAGAACTGGCTTATGCAATTATGGCATGTCCAAAATCTACAGAATGTGTTGGTGGGCTGGAGATTAGGAACAGCACGTGCTGCAGTTCAAGGCTGTGGGCTACTACCCAGGGAAGAAGGCTTGTTGCCATAGAAGTCTGAAGGAAGTTGGCTGGCAGGATGCTCTCCCCTGGGGGGTAGGTCAACCTTTTGTTTTATGTAGGCCTTTAACTGATTGGATGAGGCCCACACATGTTCTGGAGGAAAATTTGCTTTATTCAAAGTACACTGATTTAAATCTAAATTTCGTTTAAAATATTCTCACAGAAACTTCCAGAGTAATGTGACTCAAGATCTGGCCCATTTAAGTTAAAACTGAAAATTAATATTTTTTTTGAGACAGTTGTTTTGTTTTTATTTATTAATCTATTTATTCATTTCAAACAGATACAGAGAGAGAGAGAGAAGGAGAGAGACAGCCAGAGCCAACACCTTGTGTGTTTGGCTTATGTGGGTCCTGGGGAATTGAACCCGGGGCCTTAGGCACTGGAGGTAAGTGCCTTAACCGCTGAGCCATTTCTCCAGCCCTGAAAATTAATATTTTTAAAAAAATTCATATTTTTTGCAAGTATGTGATACCTATGCATATGTGTATGAGTGCATGTGTGTACATAAGCGTGTGGGGGGAGGGCAGAGGTCAATGTCTGGTATCTTTACTAGTTCTTCACCTAATTCTTGGAGACAAGGTCTCTCACTGAATCTAGAGCTTACTGAATCGGTTAGGCTAGCTAGCCAGTGAGCCTCAAGGATTCCCTGTCTCCACCTCCCCAGCAGTGGACTTACAGGCATGCATACCTTGCCCATCATTTTCTTGTGGTCACTGGGGATGAGAAGTTAGGTCTTCAAGCTTTCAGGGAAAATACTCACCAAGCCATCTCCCCAGCCCCTGTTACACTACTTAAGAAATAACCCATCTGTTTTAAGAGGAAAGAACCTGACCCCTCAGTATATATCTACATAACACATGGAAATGTCTTCCACGCCCTGTCTTTATGACTCTAAAGTGTATAATGCTGATAGACTTGGTAATAGCGTTGGTAAGAAGGTCAGTTAACAACTTGAAGAACTGTTGGGTTCTTTAGCTGGAATGACTACTACTCTTGAGTCAAAACTGGCCACACTAACAGATTCCATAAAAAGCTGCTTTTTTTTAAAGCTGCTTTTTGATAGCATAGGTGTATAAAAAATATGGCCTCAAAGACATGTATCAATTTTCTAGCAAGAGAACTCATCTGCTTTGGGGTATGTTTCTAGAGACCTAAACTTGTGTTTTCTCAGTTCATCATTGACACAACAGCATCGGGGTGGCACTAGGGGCTTTTTGATCACTTTTGGTTTTTAGAACCCTTTGGATTTTGGAATTATAGCTAAGAGATGGTAGACTCAGCCTTCTCAAATACAGCTTCCTCATATAATCTCATGACTCTCATTTCCTATGGTGCTTGTGGTGAATTCTTCATTCTGCTAGTTGCAAATACCTTTGGTTTTTGTCTTCCACTCTACTTTTACACATCAGTTTTTGTCTTAACTAAAAATGTGGCCATAGGTAGGATGGGAAGGAAGGAAAAGAACAGAGGCAGGATGACCAGTTTGAAGACTCCTAATAGTCCTGGCCTAAATAAATAATAAAATTTTTCTGCATATGCTCAGGCCATCCTTCCAGAAACATCTTTTTTCTAGACATTTCTTCTCTCTGAAAACTGCTTGATCTACTTTCTGGCACCAATAATTATTCTCTGACCACTGTCTTTATCCTTTGACTTGTCTTAGGTAAAATAATGTCAAATCACCTAACATAGTCACAACTTAACTGATTTCTTCCATTTTTCTCTCCTCCTCTTCTGCATCTCTCCTTCCTCCTCCACCCTTCCCTCTCCTCTCCCTTCTGTTTCATGGTGCTGGGTTTGAGCCCAGAGCTACGCAAGTAGTCTATCACTGAGCTACAGGCCGTGCTATATGAGCTCAGGTGACCTTGAATTATAAATTCATTCTTTTATCTAGGGCATACCTGCCTCCCTCACCCCTCACCTCCATCAGGAGCAG
The DNA here is from genome assembly GCA_004024765.1 of Zapus hudsonius. Classification (NCBI taxonomy): domain Eukaryota; kingdom Metazoa; phylum Chordata; class Mammalia; order Rodentia; family Dipodidae; genus Zapus; species Zapus hudsonius. The sequence continues at coordinate 5,756 of PVHP010036593.1, read as the reverse complement.
GAGCAGGGCCACGGGCCAGCAGAACAGCCCCTCCCCTTGGAGACTTTGACTTTTTCAACTTCTTGCTCTCTCCTCCATTGCTCTATAACCCCTCTCACATAGTCTGTGTCTAGACACACCCATTTTCTCAATCTCATAAAAAGGGACACTTCTCCATTGCTCTGATGTCTGAAATCACTCCCCTCCCTGGTTTTGGACACACCATTCTGCCTGTGGTGTGGTGTTCCAATTCTGAAACAGTGTCTCATCTCAGTGTTTTTCATTCAACCAGCCCGCTCTCCTCCTGTTCAGTGATCTATATCCCTTGCCCTATGATTTCTGCTGTAGTTTTAAAGGTGTTTTGTTCTCCTATTTCTAGATTTAAGGGTAGAGTTTTGCTTATTGGAGGCTTAAATAAGCTGAGTTACAGAGTGCACATAAAATGGTGCTATTACAGAAACTACAACGCCTGCTCTGGATTATGGTTTATGGATATATGAATGCACATCCCACAATGCAAACAAAACTCCCTCCAATAATCACAATGAAAAGTCTTTAAAAGTTCCATCAGTAGCATTCTAGCTTCCACAATCCTCCTAGATGAGTTTCCATATAGTTCCTCCAGTTTAAGGATTTTCTGCACTGCACCTCCCCTTTTCTTCCACTTCTGTAGATGGAATGGTTGTCTTTTTTTTTCTTCAAGATAAGATCTTTGATGTATGCACTCGACTCCATCCTGCTTTCTATGGGATTTTATAATATTGAAGCTCTAACACTTTTAATCTTGAATTCTATTAGTCAGAGTTCTCCAACAAAACAGAACAGATAAAATGTACATGTGTCACAGAAGGGAATTTATGGGAATAGCTTAGAACTCATAGGGGCTGGATGGTTTAGCCATGGTTGTCTGCATGTTAGGGACACTGAGAATATGATAATTCCCAAGGATGGATGCCTCAGCAGTTCCAATCTGATGTTGAAGGCTTAGAAGTTTCCTGGAGGAATGTGCTGCCTCCAAAATCCAAATAGGCCCACTAGACATTGTGCTTCTTTCTTAGTGGTAGGAGGGGACAGGTGCAACGACTTATCCTTCACCTTAGAAGGAATATTCCTGCATGCCCCACACCACTGAACACCTAGAAATTTCACTGAGGTGGAAGGTCCTTGAATCTTGGATGGATTTATTTCCCATCTCCTTATTCACATATGCTGTACCAGCAACTCCAGAGTGGTTACCACTTCCTGTTCATTTGAACAAATCAGCCTAATATCATCAATATAATGAACCAACATGATGCCTCATGGAAGAGATAAGCGATTAAGATCCCTGTGAACTAAGCTATGACACAGGGCTCGTTTGTTAATATAACCTTGAGGTAAAACAGTAAAGGTGTACTGCTGACCTTGCCAGCTAAAAACAAATTGCTTCTGGTGGTCCTTATGGACTGGTATGGAGAAGAAAGCATTCACAAGATCAAATAGTGCATACCAGGCACCAGAAGATGTGTTAATCTGTTCAAGTAAAGAAACCACATCAGGAACAGCAGCTGCAATTGGAGTCACCACTTGATTAATTTTCCTATAATTCACTGTCATTCTCCAGGATCCATCTGTCTTCTGAACACACCAAATAGGAGAGTTAAAAGGAGATGTGACGGGAACCACCACCCTGCTCCTTAAAGTCCTGTACAGTGGCATTAATTTCTGCACTCCCTCAAGGGATACAATATTGTTTTTGGTTCACTATTTTCCCTGGCAGTGGGAGCTCCAGTGGCTACCATTTGGCCTTTCCAACCATAATAGCCTCCAAAAATCAGGGAGCCAATGTGGGGGTTCTTCCAACTCCTAAAGATATCTATTCCAAGTATGCATTCTGGGACTGAGGAAATAACCACAGGATGAGTTCAGAGACCCACTGAACCCACTGTCAGTCAAATATTTGCCACAATTCCATTGATCCACTCTTACAATTCTGTTTTTCTATAACCATTCCTGGTACCAAATTCTGTATTAGGGTTCTCTAGAGGAACAGAACCAACAGAATGAATTGTAGTTCAAAAAGGAGGAGTTAGTGGATTAGCTCATGGCAGTCAAACAATAGCAGTCTGCAAGCCTGAGAGTCAAAGAACTGGTTGGTAGCTGCTCAGTCTATGTGATGCCTCAGCACTCCCAATCGAGCTCTGAAGGCCTTAAGGCTTCCTGGGGAGCCACTGGTCTTCAGTCCAGGCTGGAAGGCTGAGGAAACTTTGTTCCAATGCTGACAAAGAGATGCACGGCAAGCACCAGCATCCAGGCAGTCAGGGAGGCAGAGGGAGAGATTTCCTTCCCCTTTATGTAGCCTTAGGGTGGGGTATTGCAACCCTATCCCAGACTTGTTGGCTTCCTGAGTCTCTAGAATTTCCTTCCTGCACTGCCCTCCCAGGAAAGGATTAATTTTCAGCCCCCCCCAGCTTCCTTAACCCTGCCCCCTACTCAGAGGGCTTCCTTTCTGTGAACAACCTCAGAGACCCACTCAAGATTACTAAAATGATCAAGTTGACAACAAAACTTAACCATCACAAGTCTACCCCTTATTAACTTTACATTAAACTATATCTTCTTACATCATACTTAGTTTTGAAATGAAGACAGTAACAAGATCTTAATTCCTCCTAACATGATGTAAGTATCCTATGTACAACCGGAAATGCATAATCATCCCCCAGTACAAGGTAAGGTCCCTTGAGGAAAGCTTAATCTTTAATATCTAATAAATTAAATGTAAATTCAACAGTGGTTAACTAATGATACAATCTCAATATTAATTATATAATAGATAAATCGAGGAAAAACAAGGGTATTGGTGTACATATGCACAAACATTCTTAGCAAAGTAAGACAAAGAAACACTCATGGCATTTATAACCCTCATTTTTGTAACTGGTCACATGGCCTTCGCTGATATTTGTGACTACCTTCTTCTACTACCCATTCTGTATTTCCTCCACCTTCGGCAAGTACCTCAGCAGGTCTTGGTTCTTTACCTGGATGGGTGACTCATACTTTCATTTTTGACAGATCTGGGCCATTTATCACATAATAACAGGTCATGGTAACACTAAGAGGAGCTTAAGAGTAGCCTTGCCAGAAGGGTCCACTTCCCCATCCCCAACTTTCTGGGACATGGGCACAGTTTCTGAAATTGCAAAGGTAATTTTAGATGATGAGGTGGGCATGAGGGCAAAAACAGCAGAAAATAGAGGCTACCTTCTGGACATTTTTATGAGAAAGGACATACTTTTGTAGGTTTAAGACACATGCTAAGCTTTCCTATCAGATGTTATTAAATCCAGTTCTGGTGTTTATGATATGTGGAACTTTAGTACAAGTTATACTCTGATGTGTGACTGAGAATGATTCCAAATCTATTATTTATGGCTTAAACTTTTTGTCTAGAGTCCTTGGAAGCTAGCTTTCTTAACTCAGTATAAGCTTTTGAAACCGTGTCAAAGGGTTTCACTCTTTTGTTCGCCTGCATCTTGTCAGGGCAGCCTTCTCTGCTACATGGAACTTAGCAACATAGGGTGAGGGGAAAGGCGAAGATTTATTTCTAAATAATCCCCACATCATATTAAGCAGACAATTGTTTGAAGTCTTGAATAGAAATATCACCTTGGAACTTTCTTTTTTATTTAAATATTTTTATTTATTTGCAAGAGGAGAGAGGGAGAGAGGGAGAGAGGGAGAGAGAGAGAGAGAGAGAATTGGAATGATGCATGCTTTGAGCATCTGGCTTTACTGGGTACTGGGAAATTGAACACAGGGTCGTTAGGCTTTGTAGGCAAGTGTCTTAACCTCTGAGCCATCTCTCCAGCCCAGAACATTTTTAACTTATGTGCCTATGTATCTCAAAAAGTACATGTCCATTTGGCATGCTTTTGTCTTTATTATTGTAATTATTCTGTTTCCTCGGACTATTAATAATAATTATTAGAAATTTTCATGGTGCTGATAGTGAACTTAGAATGGCATTAAACTTTTGGCTTTGATTTCTCTGGGAAACAGATTCCTATGAGAGACAGAAAAAAAATCAAGAATAATCTGCTGTGAATTTAATTTATTCTCATTTTTTGATTTTCATCAAACTAGGCACTAGGATTTATATTCATACACATGTGAATTCCCAAGAAATCCAAGTAGAAGAGAGTAGAGCTAGGGCAGATGTATTTGGTTTCTTTGTAGTGGGAGCTTTGTTATAGGCCCTTGTTGCATAGCTCTCTCCTGGGAATTGAAACATTCCCTCCTGGAAGGTGTGGGGGGGGGCTCCTCAGACTCAGGAGGCTAAGGAGACATAAGTCTCAGGAAGTTCAGAAAGTTAGATTCTTGAGGCCCGCTCCCCAAGATTACAAGAACAGAAAACAGTTGCTGGGGAGGAAAGATACTGACAGAGCTTCCTGCAAGTTGTGTGGGGTGTGAGCTTCATTAATTGTCACACATGCTGTACATGCTGGGCAGGTAGCTGTCCACGTCACCCCAAATCAACCTAGTGCTTCACCCAGATAGACTTAGCTAGATGGCCTGTCCTGTCTCCCTAAAAAATGTCCTATCGCTTTGTAAATTCACCTTGTGTCTATAGACACAAACCCACTCTATACACAAATAGAGAATATCTCACTTGACATTGGATGAATTAGGTTTCCTATAGCCCAAAGGCCAGTTTCTTAACTATATTGTATTTTTTTGCATGTGTGTATGTGTAGTATACGGGCATGTGTGCATGCGTGTTCCTATGTATGCATGTGGGAGGGTATATAGAGGCTTGGGATGACATCACGTGTCTTCTTTAATGACATGGATGCTGGGGATCTGAACGTAAGTCATCGTGTCTGTGCAGCACAGGCTTCATTGGCTGAGCCGTCTCTCCTGCCCTTTCTGAACGCTATAAAGCAGAGAGAGGAGGATCGCTGGGAATTGGAGGCCAGCCTGGAACTACAGAGTGAGTTCCAGGTTAGCCTGGGCCAGAGTGAAAAAACAAAACAAAACAAAATTTTACATGTATTCTATAGTCATCGGCAGAGCAGAGTATGAGTTGGAGGCCTTGGGGCGCATGCACAGCCCTGGTTTCCCCCAGCCGTGGCCAGAGGCACCTTCCCCGCAGGGTCAGTGTGTTGGATGGACCTGGGCATTTATACCCACATGGCCCCAGGTGAGCTCGTGCTCCAGTGGGTGTATGCTCCGTGGCTCCACTTCTCTCTTTCCTCTTGTCCTTTCTGATACATCATCTCTGCCTTTGTAGAGGTTAGGCACCTCCCGACTTCTCCTTGTCCTCTTCCTCCTTCTGTTCCTCCTCTTTCTTATTCTCTCCGGGTCTTTTTCTGTTGACTGTCTCTTCCTTTCTTGTCCCCGGTCACCTCGAGCAGTCTGCATCTTCTTTCAAGCAATATGACAGTTGATCAGAACGTGTCTTTTTAACTCCATCTTAGTTTCTTTTATTCTTTCTATTGGTGGTCACAGTTAACAACTTTAAAAAATGTTGTAGGCTCATGCTTTTCCTGAGGTTTCCCCATGTCTGACCACATAAGTGGGGTATCCTATTCCGTAGCCTATCCTGGTCTGAGGTTTTATTTCAGTGGTTTCAGTTCCCTGTGGTCAACCATGGTCTCCACAATGCAGAGCAGCATGGGCGGGAGAGACGGCTTAGTCAGTAAAGTGCTTGCTATGCAAGCATTGAGTTCTGATCTCCAGCACCCATGTAATTGAAGAAGACACCTGATGTCACCCTTTAGCCTCTATGTGAC
>PVHP010036592.1:0-18107 GCA_004024765.1 Zapus hudsonius | reverse complement strand
CAAGGTGTCAGCAGGACCATGGTCTCTGAGACCATGAACATGTCCGTACTCTGCCGTTAACAGTGATTCCAGCTGCTAAAGTTTTTGGTGGTCCCTGACTTGTGGCCGCTCATCAACTTCTGCTTTCACTCCTCACACACTGTTTCTCTTGAGTCTGAGTGGTTAAGCCTCACTCTGTTTTCTCTTATATGAATCCTATCATTGTCCAAACATATATGACCCAAGGATGCAATCTTACCAAAAAAATAATATCTTGGAAATGTAATCAAGTTAAGCATCTTGAGATGAGATTTGTAGTGGACCCTACCATCATTGACAGTATTCTGAAAATGAGGCTTGCTTACTTGTATGGCAGCCCTGGAACATTTCTTCTTGCTCATCACTTTACAAGAAGGTTCACTCTGCTCTAGGTTGAAAGTCCATATTTAAGGCAGACATAAGGAAAAACAAATGGTAGTGCTCTATGCTTTATTTTAAAAGACTAAAGTCTTCCTTGAGTGTTTGGCAGACATCCGTTTGCAGTTCATCTACCAGATCTATTTGACATGATCATCTCTAGTGATGATGGCAACATGAAAAGGTAGAATTTAATTTCTCTGGCCTCTACAGTAGAGACAGATGGCAAAAAAGAAGGGACTTGGGGTTCTGTTAATTTCTAATTTTCTAATGTTCTAATAATTTGTAAATAACAGAGAGAGTGAGAAGAGGGAGAGAGAGAATTTTCATTTGTAATAGTGTCATTCATTCATAAAGATTAAAAACAAAGTCTATGAGGAAGAGCTGGTCTCTAGAAAAAGATTCCAAAAATAGTTTGGCAATATTATTGCTGACCAAGCCATGTGAGCTCATTGAGCCACAGCTTACCTCATTTGGAAACAGAACTACACCACTCGTAACTTGGAAAGTCTCTGAGCATATTAATTCTTATTTATTTATTTGTAAACAGAGAGAGACACAGAAAAAGACAGAGAGAAAGAATGGGCACAGCAGGGTCTCTAGCCACTGCAAACAAAATGCAGATGTTTACAGCACTCTGTGCATCTGATTTGATGTAGGTACTGGGGAATCAAACTCAGATCTGTAGGTTTTGTAGGCATGTGCTATCTCTCCAGCCCATATGAATTAATTTTTAACAGGATATTTCTTGTTAATTTTCTTATTCAGGATGGTTTTCTATTGAGTTGCCCCATGTAGGAGAATAGATTGCCACCAATGAATCCAGAGGAAACTATGGAAGCCCTGTCATACACAACTCCTTTATTTTATGAATCATGGGGCTGCTGTTACCTGTGTTATCTCTCTCTCTCTCTCTCTCTCTCTCTCTCTCTCTCTCTGTGTGTGTGTGTGTGTGTGTGTGTGTGTGTGTGTGTGTGTGTGTGTAAGATTTTTAACTGGGATGTGCCAACTTGTTCACATACACATAAGCCTTGAAATGGCTGTGATCATTTAAAAGATTATTTCAAAGCAATTGAATTAGGTGAAACTAGGTAAGAACCAAGTAATTTCTGAAAGCTCATTTTTGTTGGTTGCACATGAGATTTCTGAGGCTATTGAAGCCCCAACTGCTTCAGCAAGGAATCCCTGAATCATTCTATGGGACATTCCCGGTTCAATACCATTAGAGTTGTGTGCTCTTTTGCCTGGCCCCTGGGTGGGCCCATGTTGGCTCTCTTGGGTAGGAGACATTCTGTGCCCCACTCATGTTCTGCTCAGAGGCCTGAATCACTGAATCAGTCTGAATAATTTCACACAGCAGTACATGAGCTCAATTGGGCAGGAAATGAGGCCCTCAAATTAAATCAGAGCTTGCATGGTTCCATCTCTATCTAGTTTTTCAAAACTCGGTGAGAGACAGGGTTTCATTTCATGTGGTATGAAAAATCAATAAGCAAGGAGTGGCTTCCATCATTTAAGTGCAACATGACTAAAATTGGCCCTGGAGAGCGTACAAATGGAATTCTGATAGTCATTAAGCTTTGACAATTTGAAAGGCACACAGGAAGGTGAAATATGTATTCTTCTGGAATTATATTTTTTCCTAATGTGCAAGCATCAGCTATTTGACTTATACAGTAAATATGGTGGATATTAGATTCCCAGCATCTTAGTGCCATATGCCAGAGGAATGAGGTGGGCTGGGCACAGCTCCATCCGCAGGGTTCCCTGACGCCCATGGGCTCTGAGTCCTGACCACTCTGTCCATGGCTGCAGCTCTCAGCAGCTTGCTTTCACCCAAGGGCACTAGAGGACTAAGTGAAGCCTTCCTCCTCAGTTTCCTTGTCCTAGCTTGTCCACAACAAGAAACACCAGACTTCCTAGGGGGACACTAATGGAAGGGATATTCGACCCTTCAGCACATATGAAATGGAGAAAAAAAGCTCAATATTTTTTCTATATTCATTAAGAAATGGATGTGCCCCTTGATAGTGTTTAAATTTGACACATACCAAGTTTTTTCATACATAAGTTTGAAGGACAACTCCTTTTCTTCTTCTTTTTTTAAAATACGTATTTATTGTCCATAATGAGTTAAATTATTTAGTGGGCAAACAATGAGTTGTCATCCCCAATTCCCCAATGCCCCCCTTCCCCATCCCCAATCAGCTGGATATCCTCCTCCGTGGGCCGTCTGGTTCAGTCCTGGTGGCTATTCTGTGGTTTCTTCAGCAACAGGGTTTTGCCTCAGGCCTGGGGATGGCATTCAAGGGCTTTGACAGAATTCTGTCTTCTTTTTGGAAACTCATGGGTGACTTTGGTCAACAGCTCAGTGAGGGAAGGAACTGGTGACTGGGACCAGGATTTGTCAGACTGATCAATTATTCACAGGCTTAGACTCTCTCCACTACCACTCATGGCCCCTCTTGCCAGTTGACACCTACTACTTGCTCAATAGGTTACAGTATGATCATGAGGATTTTATATTTTCGAACCTAATTTGGTTTAGCCTCATGCTTAAGCCATTCCCCTTCCCCCATGCCTTACCCCTCATTCATAACCTCACACTTCTTTCTACTAGTCTGTATAGAGTTTACAATTAGCCTGGTTAAGGACTGCGTATGAGGGAGAATATGCAGCGTTCGATTCTCTGTTCTTTTGAGTGTTCGTTTAGTAAGATCTGCTCATTGTCAGACCATTTTTTCCTAAATTTCGATATGTCATTTTTCCTTTCAGCTGAGTAGAGTTCCATCTTATAAATATACCACAGTTTCTCTGTCCATTCCTCCATGGATGGGCATTTGGGTTGATTCCAATTCTTGGCTATTATGAATTGAGCTGCTATAAATGTAGTTGTACAAAAGTTTCTGCATCGAGATGTGACATCTTGCGGGTAGATGCCTAGTAGAGGGATAGCTGGGTCCATTGGTAGTTCTATGTCCATTCTGTCTAGGAGTCTCCACACTGCTTTCCATAAAGGTTGTACAAGTTTGCAATCCCACCAGCAGTGAATGAGGGTTCCTTTTTCCCCCGCATCCTCGCCAGCAATGATTGTTGTTGGTTTTCTTTATGATTGCCATTCTGACAGGGGTGAGGTGGTATTTCATTGTGGTTTTGATTTGCATTTCCCTGATGTTTAGGCTGCTGAGCACTTTCTTAGATGGGACAAGGCCATTTGTGTTTGCTCCTCTGTGAATTCTCTGTTGAGATCGGTGCCCCATTTTGTGAGGGGGGCTGTTTGAGATTCTATTATGTATTTTTTTTTTGAGTTCTTTATAAATTCTCGAGATTAGGCCTTTGTCTGAGTTATAGCTGGTAAAAATCGTCTCCCAGTTTGATGGGGGTCTATTGGCTCTGAGTATGGTTTGCTTGTCTGTACAGAAGCTTTTGAGCCTGATCAGGTCTCATTGGTTAAATGATTGTTGCATTTCCTGGGCTGCTGGAGATTTGCTCAGGAAATTTTTCCCTACTCCTATTTTATGTAGAGTTCCTCCTATTTTTTCTTCCAGGGTGTTCAGGGTTACAGGATTTATATTGAAGTCTTTGATCCATTTGGAGTTGATTTTTGTGCATGGTGAAAGGAGTGGGTCTATTTTCATTTTTTTTACACGTGTTTATCCAATTCGTCCAGCACCATTTGTTGAAGATGCTATCTTTGGACCAGCGTACATTGTTGGCCCCCTTTTCAAATACCAAATAGCTGAAGTTACTTCCATTTAAAGCTGGGTCTTCAATTCTGTTCCATTGATCTGTCTGTCTGTTTTTATGCCAGTACCATGCTGTTTTAGTTAGTATGGCTTTGTACTATGTTTTGAAGTCAGGCATGGTGATACCTCCTGAGTAGGCTTTTTTACTTAGAATAGTTTTGGCTATCTGAGGTCTTTTGCCCTTCCAAATAAATTTAGAGATTATTTTTTCTATGTCTGTGAAGAAAGAGGCTTGGATTTTTATCGGCTTGGCATTGAATCTGTAAATCGCTTTTGGCAGGATTGCCATTTTCACTATATTGATTCTCCCTAACCATGAGCATATAATATCGTTCCATCTTCTCACGTCCTCCTCTATTTCCTTCTTGAGTGTTTGAAGGACAACTCTTTTAGAACTAGTTCCTAAGATAACTTCTGGCATGTTGATAACAATGACTTTAAAAAATGTGATGGATACTTTGATTTTTAAATGCATTCAGTGAAACCTAGATAATTTAACAACTTTAGATTTATAATAATACATTTTTTTAAATATACCAACCTGTTTCTTTTTGTTTGAAATTTATGTTGGTTATTTTTCTATACCAACTCACATTTTTATTCCATTTTCATAATTTGAAAGTCTTTTATTAATTATCCCATGACAGTCTAAACAAAAGTATGCACACATATTTATATACAATATTAAAAAATACATTCCTGTGACTATAAGGTTTTCTATATTTAAGTTATTTCAGGTTTAATTTATACTATTATTATTAGTGTATAATTCACTGACTAGCAGAATAAGGTATCACATATTTGAATATATATATTTATTAAGTAATAAAAACAAACTTATAGTAAAGCTAAGCTGCATTTATTTTATTTTATTTTATTTATTTGTAAGCAGAAAGATATAGACAGAAAGTGAGAGAGAAAGAGAGAAAATGGGTGTGCCAGGGCCTCTTTCTAGCCACTGCAAATGAACTTCAGATGCATGTGTCTCTTTGTGCATTTGGTTTATGTGTGTACTTGGGAATTGAACCTGGGACCTTAGGCTCTGGAGGTAAGTGCCTTAACCCCCAAACCACCTTTCCAGCCCCTAAACTGCATTTCTTAATAATCTGAGAGAGCTCTGAAAATTGTTCACTATTCTATGAGCAACTATTACTTACTACTGTGTAAAGCTGGATTCAGCCTTAATATCATTATTGGTTTTTGTTTGTACTATATTAAGAAAACTTATTCACAAACATTTATAAATGAAAATGTAAAAGCTTTATTATAAATATGTCACTCAGTTTCTATCAGTCCATTTTGTGTAGCTATACAGAATATCACAAACTGACTTAATTATAATGAATAGAAAAGTGTTGATTCATGGTTCTGAAGGGTGAGTAGTTCAAGGCTGAGGGCAGGTCTTAAGGGCTTTCTTGTTACATCATCTGGAGAAGGAGAAAGAGAAGCAAGATTGGGACAAAATAATTGCATTTAACCTTCTGTAAGGAATCTATTGCAATCATTACTAACTACCCCACAATAACTGCATTACTTCATTTATGAGGACAGGGCCCTCATGGCCAAAATATCTCTTGAGGGCATTGCCTCATAATACTGATACAATTGCAATTAAATCTCAACATGATTTGGAGACAGGATTAACACTCAAACCATAGCAATGCCTTTCACAGTTTGAGTTACCTAATTTCATAGTGTCTATCATGACAAAATTGTTTCTAAGAATAGATCTTCTGCAATTGAATTGGGTCCTCAGTTTTGGTGAAAGTAATGATTTGGAAATCATGCAACAAGCCAAATAATTTACTAGGCACTATTAGGATCATTCACTTTTGATTTAATATTTTTTTATTATTTTCTCTTGGTGGTGTTGGTAATTGAATACAGGACCTACTGCATGCCAGGCAAGAGCTTTACCACTGAGCTAAATCCTTAGTGAGTCATTCGTTTGTGGAAATTAGACTCAGCATTTCAATGTAGTCCTTGATTTGTGGCTCTGGTAGGATAAGACAAGGTTTCAGGAAACCAATGGAAACCATACTGAGTTTACAGCTACTGGGATGGCTTTTCTTGTGTGTGTGTGTGTGTGTGTGTGTGTGTGTGTGTGTGTGTGTGTGTGTGTTTCCATAGAACTACACAGCAAGACCTCTTACAGAGAGTGAGGCTCATCGGCCAGGAAGGACCACAGCTTATGATTTCTCTTAGGTCTGGGTACCACATTCTCTGAGAGACACTGATAATCTAGAACATATCTGGATCACAAGGCACTGGACAAACCAGCTTTGGAGATGGTTAAAGAACACTTTGTAGCAGTAAAAATGGCAGAGAAAAATATAGGTTGCCTGTTTTTAATTTAAGGAAATATTAAAATTGCTCAGGGTCCTGCCATAGAGCAAAACTAGAATCAGTGGGCCTATAACAGAAGTAAATTTTAACAAGTACTATTGCCCAACAATACTGTGACAAGCCAGACACTTGGCAAAGTCTTACCCACTCTCTTCCCCATCAGCAATGATCAAACAGGGGAGATTATTTTTCCAGGGGTGTATCAAGTTCTGTATCATGTAGTAAAGTAAATCAAACAAACTGTGAGGTTCCCTCCCAAGGTTGAGAACATAGATTATCTTAGCCTGAGGAAACAGAAGTGTCCTCAGAACTACAACTCACAGCAGCAAGAGTAAAGCAGCATTGAGATGAAACAGCTATGTGTTCCCACCCGTAAGATATGTCTGGAGTTACCTAGTGCACGGGAACATTGCTTGATCCCTTTGTCTAACAACATGACTGGATTTGCATGTATTAACCGCACTCTCCTGTCTACTCTGCTTTGTGGCCCAGGGCATGCAGTTCTAAGATTGTAGGGTTTAGAGGGCTGTTTGTGGCTAAGGCACAGAAGAAAGCCAGGCAGCTCCCTGGGGGATCAAAACAAGATCTTGGCTGCACTGAGCCAGTTGTCTGAGAAACCTAGCCAACCACATATGCTTCCCATATAATAATGAGTTTCAACTCAGGAAGATAGAATGTCATTTAAATGCTACATTTGATTCTAAGACTCAGTAGTCAAGCATTTAACTGTCTGGGTGTGGATGTGAATGATAAACAATTCTGGAAAACACCAACAAAAGAGCTACCTTTCTTCTGTTCTCTGTCCTCCCATCATCGGTTGTTCCTGTGCATCTCAGGCTTATACCTTCTTCACTTTCCAAATGATACATGAATAATTTAGAAATCTCCTTCCCCTTTGCATAGCTTTAGGGCAGGGTCCTGCAACCCTATCCCAGATTTAATGGCTTCCTGAATCCTGGAATTTCCTTCCTGCACTGCCCATGCAGGAAGGGGTGTTTATTTCTAGTTTACATCCTGCCCCCTACTGAGAGGGTTGCCTTCCTGTGCACAACCTCAGAGACCCACCCATGATTACTAAAAAGGTCAAGTTGACAACAAAACCTAGCCATTACACCTTCCCAGCAGGGCTGACAAGGATATGTCCCCCACATATTCACGAGCTCATCAAAAGAGTCAACAAGCTAGGTCCAAATTCCAAAAGGCAAAAGGAGGCGAACCCAGATGTGCCAGGCCCATTAATATGGATTGAACATCCAATTAGGGTGAACCTCATCATTAGACTCAGGTGTGTAAGGGAGACACCTGCTTGGTTGGTGGACACAAGTGGCTGACTCAGAAGAAGCCAGCCTCTGGGTGTGCTAAACTGAGGAAGAAGCAGGTAGCTGCTGCTGAGGAGCCATTGCTTGCAGCCATCTTGGATGAGACTAGATCAGACAAGCGTTCTAGTATTCCCAGGGCAGGCAAGGTGGTGTCCATGTTTTTGTGGGCCAGACCCTGGCTAACTATGGGAAATAAAGATATATTGCTTCTAATGTGTATCATGGGTAAGGACTTGAGTGAGGAGAAAGGGGAAATCTACAAAACTAATGATGAATCAGTACCACAGAAACTTACCTCTTTGTTTTCTAATTAGAAGCTATAACTGTCAGAGAGAGAAAGAGAGAGAGAGAGAGAGAGAGAGAGAGAGAGAGAGAGAGAGAGAGTTAGTTTAGGCAGAAGCACCCTGAAGGGGTAGAGACAGCTTTACCCTACAACCATCATAAAGAATCCCAATACCAGAATTGAGTTATCCACCATAGTGAGCTATTGTTCATGGAGGCCCATGAGTCCCCCAAAATAATACAGAACATTTCCCAAATCCTTGTTTAGCCAACAGGATTAAAATTTAAGGCCCTGCTGGGCGTGGTGGTGCACACCTTTAATCCTAGCACTTGGGAGACAGAGGTACGAGGATTGCCTTGAGTTCAAGACCACCTGAGACTACATAGTGAATTCCAGGTCAGCCTGGACTAGAGCAAGACCCTACTTCGAAAAACCAAAAAAATAATAATACTAATAAAAATAACAACATTCTTTATAAAAAAGAAATGTTATTGGCTATTATTAAATATGATTAGTCTACTCAGATTTCTTAAAGCTATATATAAATATTTATTTTTTACACGTGTGGTGGTATGTGATGTACTTTTAAACTGAAGTGGTTATTTCTATATAATTATAAACTTCCATTCTTTAGAGCTTGTTAAAAAATCAGCAGTCCCTGGCTCTCTGAGGCAGGTTCTTCACAATGTTTTAAGCTATCTGTCTTAGCATTTACAGTTTGGCTATTTGCAGTAAGGTTCTATTGTTACTTTTCTATTTAAGTTTAGTCATTATTTCCCACTCCACATGTATGATCACACAGGTATGCATGCCCATCCACCGCACCCTTTTCTCCATGCTCTACCTTTAGGGGTGAAATTTCTTTAAATGTACGAGTACTGAGCATTTACATTGCTGTGCATATATATATATATATATATATATATATATATATATATATATACAGTAGTCATACTTGCATAATGTGGAATTCTATAGTAATCTTTTTTTCTCCATAATTCACTTTTTTTGTTGTTTGATTGCTTATTATTCCATTGGACTAATTAATGTGTACCATATTTCTGTCAAATAATTGTCAATTTACATTCAAAATACTGAAAGATGTTAAGTATTTTGCCAAGTTTACTTCTCAAAAGAATATTTTTAATAAAACATGATTTTCTTTAAAAGAAAATCTTCTCATTATCATTGGACTTTTGTCAGTTATATGTAGAGCATATCACCATGTAGAATATATGATTTATTTTAGTCATTTTTAGGTGGAATCTGACATATCAAACTGTGGTTGCATTTTGTCCATTCATTTGAATATTTCCTCTGTTTTATCTATTACCCACTGACTCCATTAATTTCCATGTGGACACTGAATGAAGCATGCAAAAGTACCCAATGATAAATAAGCAAGTTTCCTTATGTAATTTCCTAACACTATGCTTTCTGTACACCAAAACAATATCAACAACAAATTCCGTGAGGAATCAGGATCTTTCAAAACCTGTGAAACACATTTGTGTTCTGTGAAGTCCTTTGGGAAGCTCTTGTTGAGTTGGTAGGGATAGAAATTGAAGTTATAGTGACCCTAACAGAAAGAATTCTCACCCATCTATCTCAAACAGGTATCCAGGAGTAGTTGAAATATGTTTCTTTGTCAGCATAAAGCCTCATGCCCAGTATGATCTATAGCTAGCAAACCCAGTGTGCAAACTAGTATATATTTTCAGTCTATGTCTTTAATCTTTCCAGATCCTTTCATTTTTCTTCACGTAATAGCCAAGTTCCTATTATTGTTGTGCCTGGCTTTGTAAACACCTCTAAATCGACATTGTTACTGATATGTACAACTGGAGAGGCCCGGGGAGAGAAAGGAGAAGCATTCATTGTGTAACAGAGGGCAATTCTCTTCAAGTGGGACTTGGCTTTGGTGCATAAGCTACAGAGAAATGTAGCAGCTGCTCCTACTCCATGATATGTTATTTTGATTTTGATTTTATCTTTTACCATGAACCACAAGTGAATTCCAACAATCACCAAAGTGAGATTCATTTATTGTGATATGTCACTAGCTATGCACTTGAATTTACCTTAAAACCTAAGTGTTATCTATTTACATAATAGATAAAAGAATGCAAGTGAAAACAAATAGATTTCACCTATATCCAATGATAAGCTATTTCATTTCATTTCAAAACACTGCATCTATATTCTCATTCTCTGTTATCGTTTCTTCACATGGATATATATATATGTTCTTTGATTCAAGTGTGCCTTTTCTATTATCTCGGTTATTTGCACATGTCTGGAATGGCGCAAGACCAATCACACCTGGTTGAATAGGCATAGCTGACTTATGACCTAATTTCCTATTTCTGCCTCTCTCTCTCTTTCTAAGGTATGCTCCTGAGTTCTACCCCAGGCTGCTTTCAGCATCTGTAATATGGTAAAAGATTTTGTTTTCTTTGATATGTGAAAGAGTCTAAGTATTTGTGTAACATTGGCCATATTGTGATCCCTGCTTAAAATATTTGATAACAGAAGGTTAATTCAGCCATTTTAATCACCCATGGTTATAAATGTTTGCAACATTAGCAAATAGGAAGCCTCTTTGGAAATAATGAAGTCTTTAGCTCCAGGTATGTTTTTATTCTTTTGTACTTCTAGTGGCTTATACTAGCCAGGTGCTCAATTATTATTTGTAGATTAAATGAAGCACCATATCAGTAAGCATTTTTCACATACTTTCTCTGTTGAGACTGTAAAGTACATGGATTCCTAACTATTAAATATGATACACATTTAAACTCTCACTGGCCTGCTTTGTAGCCTTTTAAATGTTAATTATTTCTTTGTTCTCAATAATAGCACCCTGGTCAGGGCCTCCTCCTGTATCCACAAGTGACTTCTGTTTCCTTCTCAGTTTTCATGGGCTTCTGTCCTTTTTGCTCCTTAAACAAAAGTGTCCTCTAGAGTTTTCCCAGTGCACCTGCTTTCCCCATTGTAACTGCTTTCCTGGGGCCATCTCGTCCAAGGTCATTATCAGTTGTAGATTGTATTTAGCACCTCAGAAAATCGGAAAGGAGAGGTCTGACTAGGACAGGAGTTTGTTTTTCTTTCATAGGACAGAATTCTGAGTTAGGACATCTTGAGCTAGTGTTGTAGCCCAGAGATGGTAGTGCTGATGTCCCTTCCCCCTTCCCCATTGCCTTGGTTTTCAGCTGCAGGTATTCAGGCGTTAGAGGAACAAGAATAAAGGAACTCAGATAGGTGAACCTGCCACCTTTATTATTTAAAGATCTCTACTCAATAATGAGCACTTACATAATTCCTCCATAAACCGATTTTCAAAGGAGACTTAGAAATAGAGTTTGGTTTATTTTGAAGGTCATCATTGTGCCCAACAAGGACTAGAAAATGAGCAGAGAGGATGGCTGATAGAAGATTGGAGAAAGTGATGCATGGCTCATGCTTATGACAGTAGCAAGGTCATTATAACTGCTAGTGGAAGATGCCCTTAAAACTTAAAATGGCACCGTGGGGAGAATATACCAGATAAAGGACTCTCCCCCTATTCCAGCCAACCATGTTTTGAGAGAGGGTGCAGCCCACACTCCATTTAACAAAATGATGAGAAACCCATTGCTGAAAGAGGCATCAGCATCACTCAGGTGCTCCACGATGGCTATCTGTTATTGGCGTAAATGCTTGTGGCAAGACACATAGGACTGGGTGTCCTGGATGTAGTGAGAATGAACACATAATGAAAATAATAGGGGCAGGCAGCAGTGTTGAACTGTAAACTGCCAGGTGGGTGCCATGTCATAATGATCAGCAAGGTCAGAGGGGCATCTGGGAGAACTTGACCTAGAGAAGCACTGCTCGAGACATGATTAAGGAGAGCCAAGGGCATCATGCAGTGTGGTCATTAAAAAAATGATGATGGATGATCAGAAGTTTGAGGTCTGCTGCTCTTTAAGATAGTCACCGTTCTTTTCTCAGACTGCAGGCTGGGTGCTTAGGAGGAAAGGAATATTTCTTCTCTTCTCTCTCTCTTTTGTTTAAGTTGAAGATTCTAATATATGAACAAATATACTACTGTAATTATTTGATCATATTCACCTTCTATTTTCCTATTCTGTCCCCCTCCACCCTGATTTTACTGAGCCCCCTCCTCTTCTCACATAGTCTTTTTGTTTTGTGTCTCATTATTATTTTTTTTTGTCCTTCTCTGTCCTTGATGTCAAAAATGTTGGTAGGCTCAATATTGTGAGGTCTTGTGGGGGTAACTACATCTTTTGTGAGCTATAAATGCAGAAAGGTCCTATTTCTGATCCAATTATAATACAATGAATTTTGTCTTTGGGGTATTGTAGAAAAAGAGAAATATTTATTAGTAGTATTTACTCCACAACCTCAACCCCAACTCCCCTTGCACAGATTACAAATTATGCTCCAAAAGTTCTAAATATGAAACTTCAAAAATGAAACAATTGAAAAAGAAAATACTACTATGTATAATTTTAGAGTGAGATATTGTCACAGTCAGCCACACACTGCTGGGATGAATCTCCAAACTAGGCACAGTTATGGGAGGAAAGTATTTTTTAAACTTACAGATCCAGGGGAAGTTCCATAATAGTGAAAGCAGCTAGACCTCTTTCACAGTTCCAAGCAGAAAGAGAAACCTATCGCCAACACCACACATACAGAGAATAGCAAATAGGCAGGGGAAGGGGAGTAAAGGGAGAGAGATTTCCTTCCCCTTTATATAGCCTTAGGGTGGGGTCTTGCAAACCTATCCCAGACTTAATGGCTTCCTGAGTCTCTGGAATTTCCTTCCTGCACTGTCCACACCGGAAGGGATGTTAATTTCTAACTCTCCTGAGCTTCCTTACATGTACCTGGCCCCTACTGAAAGGCTGCCTTCCTATAAACATCCTCAGAGACCCACCCAAGATAATTCAAAGGATCAAGTTGACAACAAAATCTAACCATCACAGATATGTTGTAGGCCTTTTTAGTTTCCATGGAAACATAAAGTGGATTTGAGATTTCCAAGATAGACTTTGCCAAAAGAATGGAAGTTTCCCTGGTTTACTCGTGAGGGAGGGCAATGATTTATCAGCAGGGATGAACTAGAGAGCAAATGGGAATGGTGATTTCTTTTACTGAGCTCTGTGGGAGGCCTTAAAGCAAAGTTTATGAATGAGCTCAGTTATTCATTCATTTATTCAACAACCAAGTGCCCGCTCTGAGCCAGGCATGATGTAGAGTGAACAGGTCCGGGCTGTCCTGCAGCTTCTCTCCAGCAATGGAGCCAGGCAAGGCAGAGTGGTTTGGATACCTACTGCTGGCTGCCCTTGGTTACACTATTTTCTTCTATAAGGGAAACATGCCATTTTGCAATAAAGTGAAATAAAATAGTACAGTGCCCCACATGGCAAGTGCTCTACCAGGATTTGCTATTGGTGTTGTTCCCATGTGGTTGACATCATTCAGAAGTTCAGAAATGATTAGAAAATTTTCATCAAGTATGTTATTGATTTAGACTCTGGCTTCTAGGTGTTCTTTAAAACTATATATATATATATATATATATATATATATATATATATATATATGTGTGTGTGTGTGTGTGTATATATTATAAATTATATATATAACTATATATATGTATGGCCTAAAGCCATAGTTGCCTTTAAAATCCTTTAAAGACTTTTTGTTTTTCCTCCATGTTTTGATAAAATAACAAAAATTCTCTTTATAGCTGTATAACATTTTTGAATCCTTTGGTTAATCGAGTCATCCATCTTTTTACTTTATTGTAGACTCAAACAACAAAGTCTTTTTTAAAAAAATAATGTTTTCATTTCATACGGGGAAGAGGGGTAGTAGGAAGAGGTTCCCTGACAACTCACTTGAGTGGAATACCACCTATGATACTGGTATTCTTGTCACAATCTGTGGATTATACCCCATGGGGGCAGGGGGTGTGCAATCTATGGATCCTGGGTCCACCCCCATAGGGTACTTCTGCCCAATTTCTTTCATTTTAACTCATTTTTTAATTAGCTAACAAAGAAATAGGTTTCCGTTTGACTTTTTCATACCATCTTTAGTTCTGGTTAATTCTTCCCGCTCTTTCTTTTCCTCTACCCCTCCCTGATCCCATTTAGGTCTTTTTACTCCCAGTATTCTCCGCATCTGCTTACTATCTACTGTACTCTCCCCATGAGCCTACAGGGTTCTTTTCTTCCTCCCTAGCCCCTTTCTCATTTTCTGGCCTCTACATATAAATTTAAACATTCAAAGCTAGCATCCACAGATGAGAGAGAGCATGTGATATTTGTCTTTCTGAGTCTGGGTTACCTCATTTACTGATCCATCCATCTTTCTGTGGATCTCATAATTTCACTTTTATTTGTAGCCGAACAAAACTCCACTGTGTATACATAGCACATCTTCATCATCCATTCATCAGGTGATAGTGCTGAGGTTGATTTCATTTCCTATCTGCTATAATAGAGGAGAAAGAAACATGGATGAGTATGTATCTCTATAGTAAAGTGTAGAATCCTAAGGATTTGTATAACTGAGTCAAATGATAGTTATACTTTTGTCTTTTTGTGGGATGTTCTCACTCATTTCCATAATCTTTGTACAAGTTTACACTCCCACAAACAGTGAATAAGGGTTCCTCTTCCCCATACCCTCACCAGAATTTTTTCATTTGCTTTCATAGCCTTTCTGATGAGAGTGAGATGGAATCTCAAAATAGTGTTATTGAAGTGGTTGTGTATATATGGGGGGGGCAGTGTCATTGAGGGTGACAGAGCTTTTCTCAGCTCTTGGTTGTGCTGTAACTCATGAGTTAGGGTCCTGGATGTTTATGGCCACACAAAAATTTCACTGAGTTAATGGCCTCCAGGTTCTTGTCTTATGAAATTTGATGAATGAAATCCACAGACAACAAAATGTAGCATTTAGAAAGATTTTATTATAGGGCTTAAGAGAATGAAGGAATGCACAGCTCCTGGTATAAAGCAGGAGGGATCATAGCAGGTAATTTGCCTGCTGACCCTGATTGGGTCTTCCAGGGAATTTACTGGATGGAGGCTGATATGCTCAGTTTATTCCCTGTACCAAGTGTCCAGATACCACCAAGTTTTCAGGGAAAGAAGCAATCTCACTTAAATTACTAGGAAAGGGAGTTATCCTTCTTGAAAGAAGTGATCCTTCAGGAATTTTGTGATCTTTTTGGCCTCTAGGAAGGTGGAGACTGTACAGACTCCCTAAAGGGAAAGACATAAAGAAAAGCCAGATCCCCCGCTATATGTTTAGGCATATAGGCTATATGTTTAGGCATAGTCTTATTTACATCCTACTGTTAGGTTTTAGGGAAAGAGATAGGAGAAAACCAGATCCTCCTTATAGGCTCAAGGATATTCCTCAGTTTTAATTTCAGGGACCCTTGTGATTCCTAAACTGTCTCAGGAGTTTAAATTTGCATTTCTCTGAGGGCTAACAGTGTCGAACACCTTTGAAATCTTGATTGGATATTTGTATTTCTTCTTTTGAGAAATCTCTGTTTAATCCCATAGCCATTTTTGATGGGGCTGTTTGTTTTCTTGGTATTTAGTTTTTTTTTTGAGTTCTTTGTATATCCTATATTAATCCTCCATCAACTGTGGTCAAATGATCCATATGTTCCTACTCTCTTCCCAAATTACTAGGAAATACTAACAGAAGAGTCCTTTTGTTATGTTGCTATGTTTTTACTATGTCATGCCCCCCATGAGATGTAGATTATTATAGTCTTTTGCTAAATTGTTGATTTAGAGATCAAAGAGGCTAGATAATCCATTTAAAAGTAGAAGAAAGTGGTAAGGCCAGAACTGTAACCAAGTCATTATGAAGTTGATCACATTCTTGTTTTCTCCCATTTACAACGAGTAATCAGATGCAAGGGACTATCGATCTTCTTATGAGTAAGCACATTTCTGGCAGTAAATAACAGGAGCAATAGACTTGATTATATTCATAACCTATACTTTGAGACAGTGCAAAGCAAAGCCAATGTAGCCCTGTAGCCACAATGACACTATTATAGACTTTTCTTTGGAGGACATGGAAAGCCATGTCTGGTGGGAAGATTAGAGATAACAACCAGGATAATTTTGTCTCCCAAATGAATCTTTGAGTACAGAATGCAACACCTGATAGCCAAGAAAAATTTGGAGCATAAGAATACAGTGATGGACAGATCCCTGGCTGTGTTCTGTAATGGAGCTGTTGACACTCCCTGGGAGAAAGATGAAGGAAGGATGGATCATGAGACCCTCACCTGGGATTCCAGCTGCTATCCTCCCTGCCCTTCCTCCATGGATACACTAAAGAGTCCAGGAAGCGGAAGGGTAGCTGGAATGGGGACTCCACTGACGCTGTTTCCATGATGTCCTCATCCAAGGTGGGGTGGCACTTTGTGCTAATGCAGCCGCCTTTGAGTCTCTCAGGTTCTGGTAAATAAGTCCAGTAAACTCACTGGTTCACCAAAATTGGATTTTGGAACAATTGTTGCTTGAATCTGTTGTCTGAGCCCTATCTGGTGTGAATAGACATGTGTTCATGTTTTGCTAGGAAAGTTAATTCACACCTCAGAACAGAATGTCTATCCTAATACTGTGAGTTTCTTGCTAGCTGCCTGGGGAAACAGACATGTGGAGAGGAATAGAAACCGAAGAAAACATGGGAGGAAGATGAACCCAATTGTTACAGTTCCAGTAACGTCTGTCTAAAGTACCCTGAAGGGCCCAAGGCCAAGGGCATGAGGACACACGTGATAGAGCAAAGCTGAGTCTGTAAGAAAACAGCAAGACAAAGACTGTTTTGTGGTTTCTGGATTATATACAATTTTAGATTTCTGCTTTCAAGTGGAAAAAGGAAAAAGATCCCTCAGATATTATTCTATTATGACTACTAAAACTGGCTCTTGATTCTCAGAGACCAGAATAAGTTACCACAAATAGTCTCCACAGAGAAACTAAGTACTGTATGTGCCTAAATTTCTGCCAACAATTTGTGTGATTAGAAATACGGACTGACAATTGCAATTCAATATCCACTGGACATTGGTCCTCAATCTTACTTACTGAAAAATGGCTAAAATTCTCTTTGATATTTATATGACACACTTTCCCTGCCATCCATTTAGAAATGTCAAAGCACTAAATGATTTATAGGGACAGTGTCAGGTTTCACACTGACCACAAAACAACCAGAAACAATTTCACTTTCTGAGGGTTTAATATTTTTCTATCTTTATTATTTATTTGCGTGTATATATGTATATCTCTCTGTGTGTATGTGTTTGATGTATGTATGTGTACTTTGTCATGGCAAGGTCAGAGGATACCCTTAGGGTGTTTTTCTTCTCCTTCCACCTTCTTTGGGACAGGGTCTCTGTCACTGCTGCTTCTTGTGAGCTTCTGGATTCTCTCAGCTCTGCCTCCCCTTGCTGTAGGCATACTTGGGATCATAGACTCCTGCTTCATTTTTTTAAAAAAATATTTTATTTACTTATTTATATGCAAAGAGATACATACATACAGAGAGAAAGAGAGAGGGAGAGAGAGCAAGAGTGTGTATGTGTATGAGCACACTAGGGCCTCTAGCCACTGCAAATGAACTCCAGATGCACATGCCACTTTGTGCATCTGGCTTATGTAGGTACTGGGGAATTGAACCTGGGTCCTTAGGCACTGCAGGCAAGTGCCTTAACCACTGAGCCATCTCTCCAGCCCCTCATGCTTCATTTTGAGTCTGGCTTTACACAGGCCTGGATGTGGATTGAACTTGGGTCAGCAGGCTTGTAAACAATTAACTTTAACTGCTCAGCCATCTCCTTAGCACCTTTTTTGAGTTTATCAGGAAACTAAAGACCAGAAGGTGAAAGGTGGACCGAATGGGAAGGCCAAGTGTGGAAGGTAACAGAGACACAGCTATGTTTTCCCTTTCGAGCATGAG
>PVHP010036591.1:0-17910 GCA_004024765.1 Zapus hudsonius | reverse complement strand
ATGACCCTCATGCAGGCACATGGTATAAAAGCACAGAGCTCTGAACTGATATGTGTACATCTTCTTGGCATTTCAAAAGAAAAAGGCTTTCAAGTGTTGAAGGAAAAAATGCCTTGTTTCTAAGTCATTCTTACTCTCCGGAGAAAGCCCTGGCCATTCTGTCTCTCAACTCAGAACTTTGACCTTCCAAAATAGTGTTTATAAAGGTTCAAACACCACAAAGCATCTGACTCGGTAGAAAGCACTCTCAATGCCTCTCCACGTGCTCCCCCTGGATCAAAATGTCACAGAAACGTTGTAAGCACTTTGAACCATGTTCCAGAGGACAATTTAAACAAACACTGTTTTGCTCTTTTGTCTGGAAAAGTAATTTCTGAAGAGTTCAGAACTTCTAGCCCTTCGTACTCTGCAATATGGGGGAAATCCATCTTTTAAGTATCAGAAGCAGAGTCCACAATAGGCTTTGTCTTGTTAAACAAAAGAACCTGCTTTTCTTTTCGATCACTCCCAGCTGTGTGATCAGACATGAACAGCATCTGGTATCTGGCTACCTGCACAGACAGCATATGAATCTGATGTCTTCGGTAAGATTAACGGGTCTGCTGGCTGGAAGTGGAGAGGGAGTCACCAAATACCACCACTAAGACAGAGGCAAGAAGCTGGCTGAGGACGACGAGAGAGGGCATCCCTCCTAACCAGACGTCACTGTGCTCCTGGAAGTCAATCAGTCACACCACGCTGCAGAAGGCAGGCAGCACTGCCTCTAATAAAGGAGGAGTCCTTGTGTGCAGTGGAGAGAGAGAGGGTAAATGAAGAAGAAAAAGAGAAGAAATTCTGGGTTATAATACCTTAGGACATGTCAGGTGGATGCTCTGGAACCAAGTGAGTGAGAAACAGAAAAATTCAAAGGCCCTGAATCATTCCTGTCAAAAATTCCACTAAGTCGCAGCACCAGAGTGTGAAAACACACACAGTATTAGAGTAAACGGTCTTTAATAGTCTCCTGGAAAATGTCATACCAGATAAACATTAACTTGCCTTATTTTTATTTTTTATTTTTGGCAGTTCTAGGGGTCAAACAAGAGCAAGGAAAGCACTCTACCACTGAGGTGTGCCTCAGCTCTAATTTATATTCCTTATTAACATCAATGGAACAGCACTCTGCTAGTTCTTAGAATACACTCCAGTGTTTCAGAATCCATACTGCTTTAACTTCTAATCGTCAGCTGGCAGAACATAAATCATAGCTTTCCCTTCCTGTAGTAGACAGGGAAGTGGGTATGTGGGGCAGTGAGGAGTGAGGACCAGAGGGAAGAGCTGTGTAAACAGTGATGGCTGATCCTTTGTCCTTTCCAGCCCTCCCCTATAGCTTCAGTCACCCAACACCTTTAAGTCCACATTGCATACTGTTAATACTGTTGAGGATTTTCAGCTGGACCCTCTCCAAAATACTCTACCTGAAAGGTAGAAAAGGAGGTTTAAAAGGCAAATAATGTGATTAGTTCTCAATTTAATTCCTATCTACTAAAGTAGGAAAAAATGGTAATTTGTTAGTAAACCTTGCCAGAGATAAGCTTGCAGTAAATTCATCAGTAAGGACTCAGCACTCCCTGGGCACCTGGTCTCTTAAGAGCTCTCAATAGTCAAACACAGTTCAGCAGGAAAGCGATACACACCGGGGGACAGAGGTGAAGTTTCGTAAAGACATACAACGCAGAAAATAATTAAAAGATGAACGAACAATCCATACAAAAGTCAACTCCTACAATAGTTTTCAATATACCTAGTCTAATGACAATCCACCACTGAAATTTCCAAGCTAGAAGCTTTTTTATGACTATGGGGACTGTGAGATCCAACAAGAATATCTGAATTTAAAAAACAGAAGAATTAAGAGCTAAAAGTGAATAAATACATAACCAACTCGTTTTTGTCTCTGAGTTCCCCCTCTCCAGGCATCGCTCACAGGAACCTTGACAGCCTGACGACATCCACGGAGCGCACACCCTGGGATACTTGGTCAAACACAGGAAGCTTTGATCGCAGCTGCCCATGTTTTACCTGCACTTGAACCTTCAGAACTCAGCTGGTCACACGCCACTGCCTCTTACAGAGCTGGTCGGGAAATGTGGCTGCGGGAACATCTGCAGCAATGACCAGTTTCTATTTCCATGCCTACAAATATGACTTCACTGCTCAGTAGCTCAGCAGTGGCTGGACTGGCACTCATGCTCTCCAAGCTACAAAAGGGGGACAGAAGCATTCAAAAGAAAGTGGCAGCTCCACTGCACACAGCTGCTCTGTTTCGAGGTGCACACGCAGACAGGAAACTGGTGTATTTATTAGTAAGCAAGCGTGGTTAAGATTTACAGGTGTCTACGATGATGTCGCCCACTAGGATTTCATAATATGGCATGTGACTGACTAAAAGCAAGCACATGAGCAAAGCAAAGCAAAGCAAAACTATTCTGATATCAACCTCTCTGAACACAAGTGGGAGGCATGGCTTCTCTCCACAGAAATGTGAGCAAATATGCATAACTCTACCTAGACAACGAAAGGGCAAGTGAAATCTAGATCCTGAGCTCTGGATAAAGAACACCAGTTCTGACCCGGGCATGGTGGCACCCAGGAGCCAGAAGTGGAAGGATCACTGTGAGTTCATGGCCAGCCTGGGAACTACAGAGTGAGTTCCAGGTCAGCCTGGACTAGAGTGAGACCCTGCCTGGGGGATAGAGGGAGAAGAGCTCCAATTCTGAAAAATATATCTTTTCCATCTGAGGAAATGGCTGAAAAGTTAAAAGGACTTGTTTGCAAAACCTGATGGCCTGGGTTTGCTTCTCCAGTACCCATGTATAGCCACACGCACAAAGTGGTTCATGAATCTAGAATTCATTTGCAGTGGCAAGAGGCCCTGGCACAGACAGACAGACACACACACACACACACACACACACACACACACACACTTTCTAACAAATAAACGTATTTTAAAAAGCAGTGAAAATTGGCAATTCCTGCCATGTACAATATAAAAGGTGCTCATTGTGATCCCTGAAACTCCTGGAAGCAAAAGCGGGAAGAACACTTCGAGATACAGATGAAAGGAGAGACGTTCTGAACAGTGCCCCAGCAGCACGGGAAAGAAGACTAAAAGGCTACAGAAACCATCAACTGAGTCAAGACACAATCTACAGAAAACCTCCACCAATCATATATCTAACAGAGGCATAATATCCAGGACAATACAAAGAATTCAAAAACTAAGCCAAAAAAAATCAGATACCCCAATCAAAACATATGTCATGGAACTGAGCAGAGGGTTCTCAAAGGAAGAAATGTAAATGGCCAATAATTATTTTTTTAATGTTCAACGTCTTTAGCCACCAGGGAAACACAAATTACAACTACTTTGAGATTCCACCTCATCCCATTCAGAATGGCTATCATGAAAAAGTGAAACCAGAACAAATGCAGGTGAGGGTGTGGGTGAAGACAAACCCTTGTTTACTGTTGGGGAGAGTGTCGATCAGTGTAGTAGTTTCTCAAAAATCTGAAACTTGTGGATCTACCACAAAACCCAACAATATATTCCTGGGCAGAAACCCTCTACCACCAAGATCCTTTTTCGGCCTTGTTGACTGCTACTCTGTTCACAATAGCAAAGAGGAAATGCAACCAGCCTGAGGAATGGATAGTGAAGATGCTGTGCACGTACACAATGAAGTTTTATCAGCCATATAGAAAAATGAAATTTGAAAGAAAATGAATGGATCTGGCAAAGAACATACTAAGAGAGGCAACTGAGGCTTAGAAAGCAAACAATACTTGTTCTCTCCCATATGCAGTTTTGTACGGAATAAGAATCAATAATAGAGACAGGGAAGTTAGAAAGGGGAAGGGCTAAGGGGTGGGGACAGTAGATAGGTAAGCAGAAGCACAGAATATGGGGGAAAGAACTAAGGGGGGCCAAGGGGGGAGTAGAGGAGTGAGCAGAGGGAGGGTTCATCCAAACTAACGTTGATAAATAAGCCATGGGAACCCTGCTTCTTTGTGAGCTGATTTAAGAACATGATAAATTGCCAGGCAGTGCTAGCTGCAGGGAAGAGAATGCTGTGCACAGTAACCATAGCTAGCTACAGGAAAATCCCAAAGCTAGGAATATGCCACCTCCAATGACTATTGGTCAGGGGCTAATGAGACCCCCATTCCAAAACGACACAGGCTAAAGAGACTGCTCTTGCTTGCCCACCAGAGGTAGGTGCTACGACCTTACTGCTGAAGACATCACGTGCTCTGGGGTCTCAGGAAGGCGTAAAAGATAAACATCTGCTCTCCTGCTGGCCAGCTGTCCTAGTGCCAGGAAGTGCTCTGGAGGCTGCTGGGCAGAAAAGTCACAAGCCTTCCACAGCTGTGGACCCTGAAAGCTAAGCCAGTGCAATGGTGGCCTAACTGTCATGGAGGAGAGCCAGCTGCTGTAGGATTGACTTTGAGGCCCGTTCTGTGGGAGGAAATTCATGTCTGATACTGAAAACCTAGTGAAAAGCCTCCGGGCAAACTACTACTGTTAGTCCACCAGCTCTCTCACCGTTGGTCATTGCACATGGCAGTGATTACCAGGGACACTCCAAACTCATCAAAGGGTGAGAAGTGACTGAGACATCTCGACCACACTCTGTAAGGCACAGGGAACTGCAGACGAGTTGGCAGAAAGAATACAAGAGCTAAAAAAAAGGGGAGAAGAGCTTTGAAGCACTGTCTTCCAGAAACAAAGTGGCCGCTGCATTCCTGAGCCCATGACAGCCCACAAGGTTGTTGGCCATTCTCCCCAACAGCACATGGAGCACTTTTCAGCGCTGTACGGGCTCACCGTCCAGGAACTGACTTCCTTCCAGATTCACCCGGATCTCTGGATGTTCTGTCAGCAGCCTGTGGTGTCTTCAGGAACAGGGTCCTACCTTTTTATTTGGGTGGGTAGTCAAGTGCTTGATTAATCAACAAGCAAAAACCTGTTGTGTTTTGGGGACCTCATAGGTCCCTCCAATCAACTTATTAACGTGGATTAAAACCAACTTCCGGTACTGGGAGTTACAAACCACAGTTTTAGGGTTAGGCTTCACCCCACACTCTTCAGGGCCCTTCTTACCAGATGAACACTCCTTGCTCCTCTTTAGGGCTATATCTTTTAGTCTGCTCTCCAGGAGGAAGGTTTCTATGGCATCAATTCATTTTGGATTTGGTTTTGTGTATATCTCCCCGCCCCTCCCTGCACTCCCATTCGCCTCCCCCCAAATCCTTCCATCCCTAACACCAGTCCCTTGAGCTACATGGCAGGTATTCCTGCAGCTCAAGCTGTTGCAGTTTAGGAACCAGAGATGAGGGAGAACATGTGGTGTTTGTCACTTAGAATGATCTGTTCCAAGTTCGTCTATTTTCCTACAAATTTCTTCCAACAAATTTCATTATCTCATTTTTTCCTTACTGTTGAGTAGAACAGCATTGTGTACATATGTATGACATCTTCATTATCCAATTTTCAAATGATGGACATCTAGGTAAATTCTTCTTCTTAGCTATTGTGAATTGAGCAGCTATAAACATGGTTGAATATCTCTTCAGTGAAGAGTGGAGCCTGTAGGTAGATGCCCAGGAGAGGAAGAGCTGGCTCAGTTAGTGGCTCTACTTTCATCTTTTTCAGGAGTCTCCATATTTAGTTCCACAGTGGTTGATCAAGTTTGCACTCCCACCAACAGGGAATGAGGGTTCTTCTTTCAAGCACCTTTACTGCTACGCCATCTCTCCAGCCCTGCTTGATTTTTTGTGGTGGTTGTTTAGTTTTTTTAGTTCACTGTAGATTTTAGATAGTAGGCCTATGTCAATGGTATAGCTGGAGAAGATTTCCTCCGAGTCTATGAGTAGTTGGATGTCTCTGTCTATGGTATGTTTGTCTGCAAAAAAGCGTTTTAACTTCACGAGATCCCGCTGGTTGTTTAATTTCCTGAGTTCCTAGAGCGCTTTCCCCACTCCTATATCGAGAAGAGTTCCCCTTATCTTTTCATCCAGTACTTTGAGAGTTTCTGGTCTTATATTGAGGTCTTTAATCCATTTGGAGTTGATTTTTGTGCATGGTGAGAGGAATGGGTCTAGTTTTCATTTTCTGTATGTGGTTATCCAATTTGTCCAGCACCATCTGTTGAGGATGCCATCTTCTCTCCAGTGTACATTACTGGCTGCTTTGTCAAAGATCAAGTAGCTGTAGATACTTGAACTAAGGGTCGGGTCTTCAATTCTGTTCCATTGCTCTTATGTCTGTTTTTATGCCAGTACCAGGCTGTTTTTGTTACTATGGCTTTGTTCTGTAGCTTTAGATTGAGTATGGTGTTACCTCCAGAGGTGTTTATTTTGCTGAGAATATTTTTGGATATCCAAGGCCTTCTGCCATTCCATATGAATTCTGAGATTGCTTTTTCTATCTCTGTGAAGAACGATCCTGGGATTTTTATTGGTATTGCATTAAATCTGTCTATTGCTTTCGGCAGAATTGCTATTTTCACAATGTTAATTCTACCTATCCAGGAACATGGAAGGTTTTTCCATCTTCTCATTACCTCCTTGATTTCTTTCTGGAGTGTTTTTATGTTTTCATTATATAGATCTTACACTTCTTTGGTTAGCACCAATCCAAGGTATTTGACTATTTTTGTGGACATTGAAAACAGGACAGCCTTGCTGGCTTCTTTTTCTGTATATCTGTCTTTTGTGTGTAGGAAGACTATGGATTTTTGTGTGTTGATTTTGTATCTTGTCCCTTTGCTGAAGGAAATTGTCAACTTTAGAAGTTTTATGGTAGTGACTCTTGGGTCATTTATTTATAGGATCATGTCATTTGCAAATAAGGCTAGTTTGACTTCTTCCTTTCTAATTGTACCCCTTTTACATCTTTCTCCTGTCTTAGTGCTTGGCTAAGACTTCTAATACTGTGTTGAAGAGCAGTGGTGAGACTAGGCACCCCTATCTTGCTCCTGATCTTAATGAAACTCCTTAACTCTTTCCCCATTAAGTATGATTTGGGCCTTGGGTGCTTTGTATATAGCCTTTATTATGTTGAGATATAATCCCTCCATGCCTAGTCTCTGCAGTGATTTGATCAAAAAGTGGTATTGTGTTTTGTTGAAGGCCTTCTCTACATCAGTTGAAGTGATCATATGGATCTTGTGTTTAAGATTATTTACATGGTGTATTACTTGATCAAGGTGGATAATGCTGTTGATGTGTTGTTGATTTTGGTTTCTGAGGATTTTGTTCAGGATTTCGCATCTAACTTCATTAGGAATATAGGTTTATAGTTTTCTATTCTTGTATCTCTGTCTGGTTTTTGTATTAGGGTGATGTTAACTTCATAGAAGAAGTTGGGAGCATTCCCTGTTCTCTGATTATGTGAAAATGCTTGAGAAAAGGTGGTTTCAGGTCTTTGATGAAGGTTTGGTAGAACCATGAGGAGACTCCATCAGTTCCTGGATGTCTCCCTCTGGGGATGTTGGTGATTACATTTTGAAACTCAATGGATGTAATGGGTTTAAGAAATTTATATCCTATTCACCCATTTCTTCCAGGTTATCCAAGTTTGTGGAATAGACATTTTAGAAATGTGTCCTGATGATTCTTCCAATTTCATTGGTGTCTGTTGTGACCTCTCCCTTTTCATTTTTAATTTTGTTAATTTGAAACTTCTTTGTGTGTTTTTTTTATCAAATTGGCCAAGGGTTTATTGATCTTGTTTATTTTTTTCAAAGAACCAGTTCTTTCTTTTGTGAATTTTCTTAATAGCTTGCTTGGTCTCTAATTCATTAATTACAGCTCTGATTTTAATTATTTCTTTCCGTCTGGAACACTTAAGTTTGAATTATTCTTGCTTTTCTAATGGCTTCAGATAGATATTTGGTTATTAATTCGAGATCTGTCTTTGCTATTAAGGCATTTAGTGCTATAAACTTTATCTAGCTATATTTTAATGAGTAGAAAACAACAAGAAAAAGCTTCATGCCTTAATAATTCAAAAAATAGTAGATTGGAGTACAGTTGCTAAGCAGGGAATTCTTCCAAGGCCACGGTCATGGAGTTCCTAAGACTCTATCAAAATATTACACTCTTCATCTGTTAAAAGCAACATAAACAACTAAAAATACATTTGTTGCCAGAGGCATACAACACATAAAATGACAACTCTCAGTTTATTCTCTATATTAGTCATGAAATAAAACACCTAATTTCAGTTCCTAAAACTATTTCTAAACAAAGTAATAAAAAAAAAAGAATAGAAGCAATCAATCTGAAAAGGCTTTTAATCTTGCTAGTCAAGAAGGCTGATTAATTCTTAGAATCAAAGTCTTGACCAGAGTTCCATTTCTCACTAAAACACATGGTCAATTTTTTTTTAAAAAAGTGCTAAAAAAAAGCCCTTGAGCCTATTAAACACAATGGAAATAACATTTGCAAACACTACCCATCCCAGCTGGATGGGAATATCACGGTTCCAACCATCTGCTCTTTCTTCCTACAATTCTTTTTTCACAATGGTTAGAAAGACTCATTACTTATTCCGTTCAAGAAATAAAGTCCTGGAGCTGAGAGTCACTATTCAAAGAGGGTAAAAATCAGACTGTGAGGTCAAAAATGCACAAACTACGAGGCATATTTTGGGGGTGTTCTTCTAATTTTTATAGGATCTCCACTTAACTTTCCTTATTTACTACTTCTAACTGTATTTCTATGAGAAAAGTCATCAAGCTTCTTAAAGCATGTTCTGAATAAATATTGAAAAGAAATCAGACATGCTCACACAGCCACAGGATATCGTAAGTGATACAGAGAGAAAAACTGCTGGAGAAAAGCAGAACCAGTCACTGGATCAATAATTTTAAAAGATGTAAATGGTCCAGTAACAAAACTACTGAGTATTCATATTTGAACCTCTTTCAGTCTGCCTTTTTTTTTTCCGAAGTAGAGTCTCACTCTAGCCCAGGCTGACCTGAAATTCACTATGTAGTCTCAAGCTGGCTAAACTCCTACCTCTGCTTCCCAAGTGCTGGGATTAAAGCCATGCACCACCACACCCAGCTTCTTTTGGTCTGTTTTGATAAACACAACTAAAAAGAAAACCATAAGGAGAAAATATACCTAACCTCACACATAAAATATGAACACCATGAAGCTATTCTAACAGAATTTTTTAATACACTAGCCCTCCAAATCTCACTATGAGATTTTCTATGAGCAATAGAGTGCCAGGTTCAGAACAGAGGACTCTGAGACAGACGGTTTCTAGGGCCCAGTGTTTTGTTTAATGCCAGCTAGAGCAAAACAGTGTTCAGAGAAAGGGCAAAAGAAAATCCAAACCCAGAGAAGGAAATGGGAAAAGGAAAGTGGAAGGTGGCCTCTCCTGGGTCAGCCTCTTGAGCCCACCAACCAACCAGGTCTCTCCCTTACACACCTGAGTCTGATGACAAGGCTCATCCTAATCTTGTTCATAAGTGGGTCTGGCACATGTGTGTAAATCTCTTGGCTCTTCATGCTTGTGGTGCCTAATTCTATTTATTTATTTTTTTTTAAATATATTTTATTTATTCATTTTCAAGCAATGATACAGAGAGAGAGAGAGAGAGAGAGAGAGAACACCAGGGCCACCACCTTGTGGGTCTGGCTTATGTGGGTACTGGGGAATTGAACCCAGGGCGTTAGGCACTGGAGGCAAGTGCCTTAACCTCTGAGCCATATCTCCAGCCCCTTATTTATTTATTTATTTATTTATTTATTTATTTATTTATTTATTTATTTATTGTATGCTCTTTTTGTTCATATATTTTTCTGCTTGCTTTCTACATGTGTTTGATTTTGGGTGTCTCCTTGGTTTGCTACACATGATCTCTCTCTAATTTCTGAGTCCTTCACTATCTCTTAATCCTCTCTGATCTCTTAAGTAAGGGGAAAACATAGAATTGTGCGCTCCTGCTTTGCTTTCCATGTATGTGTGTGCCAGACTTTTCTCCATATAGGGAGACCTTCCCTGTCTCCCCTCCCATTCCCAGCCTGGGAAGGAAAAAAAAACCCTTTCAGCTTGAGTCTTTTACTAGCCTTCCCTCTGGATCCTAACTCTCCTTATAAACCTTATGATTCACGATTCACAATTTACCCTTTTCAGAGTCCGTGTTTTTCATTTCTTCGTTAATATGAATAAGAATCCAAAAGTTGGGTCCACAAGCCTGGGACTTCCTTCATCTTTAGGAATTGAATCCCTCCCTGGACCTGAAATTCTACATTAGCAGGACTAGAACCTGCATCCAACCCAGTCTCGTCCAAGATGGCTGTAAGCAACAACTCCTCAGCATTGCTTCCTGCCTCTACCTTAGCTCAGCACATCTGTGGGCTGACCCTTCTGAGTCAGCCTCCTAACCCACTAACCAATCAGGTCTCGCCCTTGAACATCTGAGTCTGAGAATGAGGCCTATCCTAATTGGACGTCTGATCCGAGTGTAAGCCTCAGGCCCTTGCTCTTTTGCCCCTTGGTTCTTAGCCCCTTCCCAATGCTGATCTCTTGTCTCCTCTCTCCCTTCCCAGCCAAGCTGGAAAAGGAGAGACTTTATTTTGGTCCTGGTGCTTTCCTGCTTTGCTTTCCACAAGTGTGAACCTCTTCCCTGAGATCTCTCTATGTGAGGCTGGGAAAGGGAAGAACTCTTTTGGTTTCTGCCTTCCTGCTAGCCTGCCCTCTGGATCCTAACTTTGCCTAAAAGAAATCTCCTAATTCATAGTTTATCCTTTTATGAGTCCACTACAGTAGTCAACTTCCACGAAGCACAGTTTTATGGGAGGAAGGGATTTATTTCGAGCTCACAGAATCCAAGGAAGGTTCCTGCAATGATAGAAGAAGCTGGCTCTCATTCATAAATCCAAGCAAGGAGAGAAACCACCACCAGCCCACAAATGACAAAAAGCAGCAAGCAAGATCCAGCAGCAAGCAGGACCCCAGAACTCAACTCTCTCTGCACACCTTTGGGCTGGAATTCCAGGATCTGCCCCCAGTGACATCTCCTCTGGCCAGGCAGCTTGGAGACCCAGATTACAAGCTTAATAAAACCCTTAAATCTATGGGGGACATACATTCACATTCCAACCACCCCATCCACCTGACAAGGACTAAAGTTGGGTCCAGAGGCCTGGGGTCTTCTGCATCTTCATAGAAATTTGATCCACCCTAGAGTTCATAAATCCCGTATCACTTGCAAGGCAAGCACTTTATTGACTGAGCTACCACTCTAACACATTGTTTTTTAAAAACTAGAAATAACCAAGTATAGTAATAGAGTAGGTGAATTCTGATATTTATGAGAAAATTTTAGAAGTGGATTGATAAATTTATAATTATGAGCATTAAATCAACCTAAAATATAAATGAAATATGTCTATGCAGGTATGCATATGTGACTAAATTATTTTGATTTATAAAAGGAAAAAACCTTTTCACGGTGCTTATTAGTAAGCAATGGACTTTTGAGTGGTTCTTACATTATTGTTAATTCACCTGTATACCATATGTTAAATTCTTAAGTAATGAACATTATCTGGAATGCTTCATCAGTAGCAGAAAGAAGAAAAAACTATTAAATTCACCAAAAAGAATATTATTTATTCACTAATAAAAAGGAATGAACTATCAAAATAGCTAACAATACAGGTGCACCTCAAAGCCATTGTGATGAATTCAAGAAGCTGTGTATGAAAGAATGCGCACTGTTTGATTCCGTTTATATGAAGTTCTGTAACAGGTGAACTGATCTATGCTGGGGGGAAAATTGGAACATTGGTTGCCTGTCAGTGAGGAAAACTTTCCCAGGGTGATAGTAATAATAATAGTAAACTCTAATTACTTTCTGATATGTGTGCAGAGATATCAGCCAAAGTCAACTTCCCTCTACTTCAACCACTTAGCAGTGGAGTCAGAAGTAGGAGTTAGCAGGCACGCCCAGAGGGCAGCCGGGTCCAGAGATGAGTCAAACAGGAAACACATGGAGCAAAGCCATGGCGGAGTAAGTGCTTTCTTGAGCAAACCCCACCAGTACCACCTCCCCTTTGGGGCAGCTTGCCACCAACGCCCGAGTACTCCCTCGCATCCTTAGGATGAGAGCTTTCCACTCTAAGTACAACCAGAAGTACCTTCTAACAAAAATACACAGCTTTGAATTGCAGCACGGGACAGATTTACGGAATATGGAAGATATTCAAGTACTCGCTTTCTCTCTGAAAGTAAAGAGTGCAGACTCATAAGCAATGCCTGAAAGACATTTCAGCAGCTGAATCCATGCAGGACATGTTTTGCTTTTTGAGACAATCAGGAACTGTGGGGTATAGGAAGCCATAAACAACAAGAATTTGGCTTAAGAAGGAGAATAGAATAAATGCTTTTTATGGAAATCACTTAACAGTTTTTTGTTTTGTTTTGGTTTGGTTTTTTGAGGCAGGGTCTCATCTAGCCCAGGCTGACCTGGAATTCACTATGTAGTCTCAGGGTGGCCTTGAACTCATGGTGATCCTCCTACCTCTGCCTCCCGAGTGCTGGGATTAAAGGCGTGCACCACCACGCCTGGCATCACTTTACAGTTTTAAGAGGTTTATTTATATGTTACAAGGCCAACAAGATACAACTCTGTATATCTGCAACAGCTCATAATGTATCTAAACTGACTGAATTCTGGTGACAGTGGCAGCAGGCAGGACACATCTGTCATCATTCCCATCAACAACTACGTTTACTGGGCTTAGTAATTCCTTTTACCCAATTTTCTCCCGTCAGAGACAACTACTTAGCTGGTTCTCAAGAGTTAGGCTCCATCACAGAGGAAGTCTGGAGTCTGCAGAAGTGGACACCCATCTTTGAGGTCTGACAAGTAAGAGTCATGATGGAAAAGCCACCAGAGGGTTTATCACTGAGCAAACATGCCATATACAAATCGCTGAGTTAGTAAGTTAATAAAATGGGTAATACCAAGAAGTAGAAGAGGAGATATACTTGCCTGGAGATGAAGGACTGTTTTAATAGATACCTTGGAATGTGTGATATTATCTAATGATTACTGAAGCAGCCCCAGAGGCTCTGCAAAGCTAAGGCAAAATCGGGAAAAGTCTAAGCGTCAGAGATAACCAAGGACTGTTGTCTTCTGGGACTTTTAACCATAGCAAGATTTTTAAGTCTCTGTTTATTCCATGAAATATAGACAAACTCTTGGACTGCAGAGATGGCTCAAAAGTTAAAGGCACTTGTTTGCAAAACCTGATGGTCCCAGTTCAATTCCCCAGCACCCACAGAAAACCAGATGCACAAAGCGGTGCTTGTACCTGGAACTTGTTTGCAGCAGCAGGACAGCAGGAGGCCCTGGTGTATACTTATTCTCTCTTTCTCTTTCTTTTTTCTTTCTCTCTCTCTCTCTTTCTCTCTCTCTGCCTCTTTCTGTCTCAAACAAGTAAAAAAAACTGTGCATACACACAAACACACACACATATATGTATATATATGCAAACTCAGTAAATCATTTATTTATAAGGAATGTTGTTGTAGTCTTGTTCTTTCTGGTAACAAGAAAGGCTCTGTACAAAACATAAATAATATAAATAACACCCCAAATGATGGCATTCAGAATAAAATAGCCCACATAAATAAACACTAAAATCATAGTTTCTTCTCCAACCTGCACTTCTGTGTTCTTCTTACTCTACAGTATTTCGTTTGCTCTTACATGGGTCTTAGGTGACCCTCCAAAGGGCTGTTAAAGGCTCAGCGCACACTTCAGTGGGACTGAGATACGATAGAACCTCGAGGAAACGTCCTGACAGGAGATCCTGGCTGTGGGTGTGCGCCCATGAAAGGGGGTTAGACTATTCCGGGTCCTCCTTTGGCCTCTCAGCCATTAGGTCAAGGGCTTCACTCGGCTGTGCACTTTTATCGGCTTGTGCTGCCTTGCCACAGGCCAACCAATCCTGTCTTTCCTCTTGGTAAGCTGACAGCCTCGGGGATTCTTGTAGTGACAGAAGATGCTTCTCCTCATGTGCTCAGAGATGACATATAACTGGTTAACTGTTGGGGCACTTTATGCAACCTGCCATTTTGTTCAAAGCTGCTGTCTGTATGTCCTTGTTTATTGTGTACTTTGATAAACACTACCTTCTGTGACTTCGAGTCAAAGGCAACTTGAACATGTACACTGAGCTGAACTCCTTCCCTGAAAGCTGACTAAACAGGAGCTGGGAGACAGATTCCGTGGGCACAGCTCCTGCCACACAAGCACAAGCACCGAGCTCGATCCTCGGAGGCAGGAGAGTGCAGAGCACAGCTATGATTCCAGTGCTGGAAGCGACAGGAGAACCCCTGAAACCAGCCAGCCAGCGAGCTCCAGGCCAGTGAAAGACGGTCCTAAAGAGACGGACACTGTTCCTAAGGATGCTACCCGGGGTTGCTCTCTGTCCTCCACATACACGCACACAACACATATGCATGCAGATAAAAAGAAAAGAAAAACTTAAGTTCCACTAAAATAAAATGAATCTTCCTAATTTTAAAAAGGGCAAAAACCTGCAAAAGAGAACCAGCAGCAAAAGTATTTTGTAAGTTTATCCATTTAGAAGCTAGAAAAATAAGTAAAGAAAGTCAAGAGACCATCCTAACTTCGGAACTCCAGAAGAGAAGGCCTGAGTGGACTGAGCTGGCGGTCTGTAAAGAAGCGACCGCTCTGTGACCACCTGCAGACTTCGTCTAGCCAAGGACCTGCTCCTCTCTCACCACAGCACAAGGCTTTACGACGGTAAAAAGGGTCCCTAGACTGCAAGACGGCTGTCCAAGAGGACTCAACAGGAGAGATGGTACGCTGAATATTCAGCTTTTCCCGCTTATTAGACTCCTTCAAATGCTGGCAAGCAAGAAAAAAATCTGCAAGGTCTTTCTCGGAGTGATTTGGTTGCCATGAATTGCCAAGACACTGACAAAGAGACCTCACCCAAAGGAAATGATCCATCCATGTCACCCTGGAGGCAGAGGAGGGGACCTGATGTCCATGGGAATGGAAGTTCACCATCATGGGGCCACTGGGAAAGCACACTCGCCGCTGAGTTGTGCGCAAGTTGTGCCCAGACTGCTCGCTAGCACTGACTGGCGACTGTCGTGTGCTCCAACAGAAGCAGAACCTGAGACACAGATGTGAGTCCAACAAAGTCGGGAAGGGACACGGAAAAGTGAGTCGGGAAAATTACTATCAAGACATGTTATCAAGCAATTTAGGTAAATGAAAACTTAATTCTGGGTGGAACTCTCAAGTTATTCACACTACCTGCCTTCCTCCTAGCTGACGGACAAGACAGCATAGGTGCTTTTACACCATCCTGGGTATGAATTGTTAGTCACAGGAGATTGGGGCTGGAAGAAAAGAAGTGGCATTAATCCCCATTTCGGGCTTCCTGTTTGGACAAAGAGATACAGAGTTGGCACCTGGAGGGTCAGTAAGCAAGCACCTGACAAGAAGACCTGAGGGACATGAACAGAGCACCTCACAGCATCCAAACCTGGAAGTCCACCACAATAACTAAGCCTACGTGGGTCACTAATGTATTCACTGTCAAACTCATCAATTGTAAGTTCATTCTTGAATTCCTTTCTAGTCTTTTTGAATATTTATTTATTTGTGAGGAGAGAGACTGTGTGTATGAGTGTGCCAAGGCCTCGTGCCACTGCAATCAGACTTCAGATGCATGTGCCACATTGAGCACCTGGCATTGTACAGGTGCTGGGAAATCGAACCCAGGCCAGCAGGCTGTGCATGCAAGGGCCTTCTCCCCAGCCTTCTTTCTTGTCTTTAAAAGAAGCAAATATCCAGTAGCTAACATTCTGTATTGCAGATACATACTAATCATCCCTGTTTAACAATGAGAAAATGAGCCCAAACCAGTGAAGTGTCTGTCACATGAGGCTCAAAAGTAAAGTGAGGATAACTAAAAACCAAATAAATAAATTCTATTTAAACTTTCAAAACATACTTATTAACTTTCATATTCACATTTATTATTCTAATTCCCAGCTCTACCTATTTTAGGCCAGGGCAACTAGGTAACCTAAGCTGTAGCTGTCTGAAAGTAAAATGCCCCCATAGCCTCATGCATTTGCAATGAAGCCTCATACTTAGTCCCTAGCTGGCAGAGCTTTTGGAAGGGGAGCCTTACTGGAGGAGTCAGGTGGATGAGGGTGGGCCTTGGGGCATCAAGAAGGGCACAAAGGACATTCCTATGCAAGATGTAAAGAGAACGTAAAAGCCATTTGATGGTTCACAGACACACACACTTAACTGCTGGATAAACCTGGGGGAAGAGTCAGCAGCAGACCTGCACTTAGTGCACTCTCGCTGGATCCTGAGTCTAGGGAAGAGAGGACCAGCTTCTGCAGACACCTGCATCGTCACGGTCAGTCAGTGAGAACTAGCATTCCAGCCATCCCCTGGCTTCCAACACCCACGCAGGCTCCAGCCTCTCAGCAGCTCTCCTGGTCTACACTTCTGACTGCTGACGTCCTTGCTGTGGGGACGGATGTAAGAGGGCAGAGACTGACTGCTCTCCTAGTGGTTCTACCCTTCTGACCAAACCTGGCCTGAGAGACCTAGACCAAGAA
Source organism: Zapus hudsonius (assembly GCA_004024765.1). Taxonomy (NCBI): domain Eukaryota; kingdom Metazoa; phylum Chordata; class Mammalia; order Rodentia; family Dipodidae; genus Zapus; species Zapus hudsonius. The sequence goes on along the minus strand of PVHP010036591.1, from coordinate 1,214 downwards.
AAGCACACGAGCATCTAAGAGCAGTATCTAAAAGCACTTCCAGGGGAGTCACCAAATCCATCTCCAAACCTCCAGTGTAAGGACCCAGGACCCACATAAAAGGTGGGCGTGCCAGTGTGCCCCTGAAATCCAGGGTGTGCTCCAACATGTCCACCACAGGCACATATACACAAGATAGTAATGAGATGGCTCAATGGTTAATGTACTTCCTGAACAAGTATTTGGACCTAAGGGACACTGAAACCCCAGCTGGGTGGCCAGGTCCCATGTGGAGCAGAGAGCAAAGTACAGCCTAGGTGCATCAGTAAGAGACTCCCATTCAAAGTGAGCCTGAGACAAGAGCAACGAAGCTCCAACCCCCACAGGAAAGCGCATGCTCCTCGCCACAGGAACGGGATGGGGTTCAGGAAGGCACACGCACACCACGCACACACGCACATGCGACCTTACTACTTTCGAGTAAACGAAATCAACATTCCAAGCATTCCCTATAAGACTAAGTGACCTGAAGTAAAGTGTGAAAATGCCAACAACAGCAAAAGTGGGGTGAGCTTAGAATCTGTCTTTAGCTTAATAAATAAATCTAAAATATCTTCATCTCAAAGTTTCAAATACTACTTGTATTAAATATATAATATTATAAGATAACCTGCTATTTTATTCTACTTTTTATTAGTCAAAGGTACTATGAAAAATACCAAAGGCAAATATATAATTTGGAGCTCCAATGGCACAATCAGTTATAATGTAAACAGTACTTATGTTTATTAACTTAGTAGTATTTATAGCCAGATGTTAGTCTACCCAAAAGATAGCCTAAAAACTAACAAAACAATGTTAAGGGACCATCTCAGAAATATCAGCACTTTTAAATTTTAAATATCCAACTAGAGAGTACTGTAAAACTGAACCTCTTAACCAAGTCAAACTAAACATTAATTCTTCCTGTATTTATTTTTCTATAGCAAATACCACGAAATGACATGATGTAGTGACTTGCTTTTAATACATTTTAATATACAGTAGATAGTTGTTGATTGAAAGAATACAGTGAACAGGCATGGTGGCGCCTGCCTTTAATCCCAGCACTTGGGAAGCAGAGGTAGGAGGATCACTATGAGTTCAAGGCCAGTCTTGGAATACATAGTTCCAGGTCAGTCTGAGCTAAAGTGAGACACTACCTTGAAAGAAAAAGGAGGGAGGGAGAAGAAGTG
>PVHP010036590.1:0-17832 GCA_004024765.1 Zapus hudsonius | reverse complement strand
GGGGAATTGGGGATAACAACTCATTGTTTGCCCACTAAATGTTGTAACTCATTATGGACAATAAAAAAAATTTAAAAAAATAAGTAGTTAGAAATATGGACAAAAAGGTACGCAGTTTGAGTCACCACCCCTAGCTGAAAGGATTGTTTTAGGATTGGCTATGGGAAGATACTTTTTTTTGATACTTTAGAAGAAATGAACCAATGAAATGAGGTTAGTTAGGATTAATTCAAATGTGTAAAGAAAGGATGTCATTCAGAACCGTTCTAGTCATCTTACTAATTATATCACTTCAAGGAAGAGAAATTACCAGCTGATGGTTTAGAAGACCTTTACTTTAATAACTGGTTTAAAAAAATTGCTATATTAGAAAATATTTGTTTACACACCAAAGAAAATTATAAAACTTTATGAAAATATTAAATAAATTTCAATGAAAACTCATTAAATGTCAGAAATTGTCATTTTTTCTGAAAACCCTAGATGCCATATGCTAATCCCAACCAGAATGCCAATAAACTCTTTTATACTCTGAAAAGATAGTTATGGAATTTATATGTGTGCATATATGTGGATATAATACATTTGTGGCAATTAAGCAATATGCTTTGGGCCAAGCGGCCACAATCAGCAGGGCATCTGCAAGAATACAGTCACTATTAAATTGATAGGCTACTTAATTAATAATACCTCTCTATCTGAAAACCATAGTTAAATCTTTTTGTCACACAAAATACGAAAGGTGGACAGTTAAAATTATAGGAGAAAATTAACCTTAGGTTAGGAATGGAGTGATTGCCTAAACCAAAAAAGACAAACATTACTGGTTTTAGTTCCATTCAAGTTAAAACTTCTGTTCTATTTTTGAAGTCAAAAGGGAAAACTATACAATCTCTTAAAATTCAGGATAAAGTGACAGTAAGTCAAATAGATAAAATGACAAGATGATTTTATTAGGGATGTTGTAGAGGACATAAATGGCTGGTCAACACGTGAAAGTCTTTCAACATCAAGTTACCAAAAGAGAAAATCATAAAAAATAAGATATCATTTTATACTTAACATATTTTAGAATATAATACAATCAAGAAAGGATAGCGGACACTTGGAACTGGCCTGTGGGAATGAAAATTGCTATAATCTCTTTGATAAACATGATGATTGTCATTCCCTAGTAATCTGTGCATGAGCTAAACCTGATCTAGAAATTTTACTGCTAGGTACATTCCTTACAAAACATTTTGTATTTAAAAGGGAGTGTGCACACCATATTAATAATAATAAAAATTATAACGCAGCTTCTGCTTAATAATGGGAAATTTGTGGAACAGAAGAGAATAGGCTGTATTGATTGTACATCGAGAATATAGGAGTACCCAGCAGTGAAACGGAAAGAATTATATATATAATATATATATATATAATATATATATTATATATATTATGTATATATAATAGTGAAACTAACAGACTCTCAAAAATAATATTGAAGGCAAGGGAGATGACTCTCTGGGCAAAGTGTTTGCCACAAACCTGAGTTGGCATCCTCACCAAGCAAGTACATGCTGGGTGGATGCCGTGGCCCTGCTGTCAGCCTAGCACTCTTCAGGCAGAGACAGGATCCTCAGAGCAAGGTAGCTCTCTAGAAGAGCCAAACTGGTGAGCTAAAAGTGTGTGGGATCCAGAAAGACACTCGGCACCAACCTCTGGTCTCCACCTCCATGTGCACATAAGTGCGTGCACACTTACACACATATGCTATGCACATATATACCTCCACACATAAGAACACACACATGCATGTCAAATACTATTGGATGACTTTTTGAAATAAAATTCTATAGAATGAAATGAGTGAAGAATGTATAAACCATATTTGTAAAAATTGGGAAACAAGTTAATGCAAAGAATTTATCATTTAGGTATAAACAGCTAGGAAGAAAAAAAATTTCAAGAGATTACCAAATATAGAAATGACCTTTGGTAAAATAAGAGGGGAAAATCCCTTAGAGGTCATTAATGATGTTGCTAATGTGTTTCTTCACAGTAACTTAAGAAATTATATATATATATATATATATATATAATTATTGTATGGCATTTTATATATATATATATATATATATATAACAAGATGCTCAGTGTCAAGTGTTATTAGGGAAAACCCTTTAAAACCAGGATGACACACCCCTTTATGCATTAGATATTCTCCCCCACCACAGCTTTTAAAATCTTTCCCCCACCTCTTCTGCAAAGTTCCCTGATTCACAGTAACTTTTAACAAATACTTTTTTGGGCTGGGTTGACTGCAAAGCCTCACAACCCAGGCTCTATTCCCCAGTACCCAGGTTAAACCAGATGCATGAAGTGGTGCTAGCATCTTGAGTTCATTTGCAGTGGCTTAGAAGTCCTGGTGTGTGTGGTTACACCAGGCCTCCTGCCACTGCAAACAAACTGCAGATGCCTGTGTCACTTTGTACATTTGGCTTTATGTGGGTATGGGAAATTGAACCCAGGCTTTCAGGTTTTGCAAGCAAGAGCCTTTAACCACTGAGCAATCTCTCAAGCATAATAGTAACTTTTAAAATATGTAATAAAGTATTATATTATTATGCATTGTACATGTATGTGTTAAGTATGTCTGATTTAGCAATGAAACACTGATAGCTATAGAAAATTAAATTTTAATATGGAACACATGAGTATGTGATAGTAGCATAATGGTTTTTGTTGTTTGGTTGTGTGTGTGTGTGTGTGTGTGTGTGTGTGTGTGTGTGTGTGTGTGTGTGTTGTGTATGTTCTTGAGGCAAGTGTGGATGCCACAGTACGCATGTGGAGGTCAAGGGACAATTTTGAATGACGGTCCTCACCTTCCACCTTGTTGGAGATTCTTATTCCCTGAGACATTTTCTAGAAGGCCAGCAGGCTTCTGAGTAATTCTCCTACGCCCCCTTCCCTCTGCTCAATAGGATTGAAGATGCTTGTACTATAGAATCTAGTCCTGGGATGGGAATTTGGGAACCCACCCTAGTGTGGCAAGAACTATACCCACTGGGCCACCTCCATAGACTTTGATTTAGGCTTTGATGCTGATTTCAGATGACAGAACATAAAATCAGTTGGACAGTGAGGTTCATGTTGTTGGAACTGTTGAAACAGTTTATAGAGATTTGCCAAGCATCACACACTGATGGGATGCCAGGAAATCACCTAACCACATATCCCTGGGAGTCTAGCTGTGGGGCTCTACATCTTCCTAGCTCCACAGGGTTGGCTCCTAAAGCTCCTTCCAATGGCAGCTCCTCTCAGAGGCCTGGCTGAGCCATGCAAGGGTGTACTGGGCTTTCCTTACTTAGGTTCTGACCTGCCTGCACTGTGACATCATTCTTAAGTTACTTCATATTTTATTTGTTTACACTTGTAATAACTCTCCATTTCCCAGATAGCAAGCTCCTACAAAGTATAAAATACCTGTTGTACTTATAGTGAAATATCTAACCAATTCCTGTCTAGAAATATCTGAATAAGCATTCTATTGCAGATGCCTATAATTCATGAATGATTCAAACTACATATACTTTTGCTTTTGAGAAAATGTAAAGGAAGCAATTTCCTTTGGTGATCAAGTTACTTTTTTCCGATTATTGCAATATGCATTCAAAATTGCTGGGAATCCTAGTTATAATTTAATTTGCAATCCATTCCTTTATGCTGAAAATAAGCAGTCTTCAAAGAAAGATTTAGAAAAGAAAGAAAATAAGAAAAGAGAGAAAGAAAGATAGAAAGAAAGAAAGAAAGAAAGAAAGAAAGAAAGAAAGAAAGAAAGAAAGAAAGAAAGAAAGGAAGGAAGAAAGAAAGGAAGAAAGGTGTTATAAGACAGAGCAGACCATTACTGCATAAAATGGAGGATGTGGTAATGGCTCATCAGCACTCATTGAATCATTTAATAATAAGTGAATCAACTAATGACATCACCATTCCATATTGTTCTGACTTCTTTCTGGGTTACTAATGTTTGATCTCAGGATATTTTGATGATTTTTTAAGTGAAAATAGGCTAGCACAGTTCATTACAGCTAAAACACAAAGCTGAGTCTGTAAACCTCAGTGAGTTAGAATTTGAAGTGTAGAATCATTACCAAGCTCCTACCTGATTTTTTGGCATGTGGGGTGTTTGTGTATGCCTTTGTAATTGACAGTATCCAATGTTCAGTCTTTTTGTTTCTCTCACAAATATTCAATAGTTAATAGTGTGTGTGGCAAACTAAAGACGAACTTGGGGCGTCCATAAATGAAAAGGCAAAGAAGCCAAATTATTTTGAAATGAAAATATTCACATTCTTGAAATCTGTTCTCATAATTCCCAAGTGGACCAATAATTTGCTTGATTACTTTTTTTCATTGAAGCTGCAGATGAATTGATGAAAATTGTGTACAATATGGCAGATGTTTCTTGTTTTTGCTTTGGGATAATGTCCCTTAGGAGCTCAAAAAAGGAATTATGAAATGAGAATGATCTGAAAATAAGAAGCAGGACTCTGTGCTGAAGGAGGGCTCTGCTTTCACAGAGACATGTCTGCAGGAACCACCTGCTGAGAAAGCAAAAAGTGGGAAATAAACTATTAATAATGGGTGTGTTAGACGACCCATGGAGGAGGTTATCCAGCGGAGTGGGGAGGGGAGGGCAGCGGGGAATTGGGGATAACAACTCATTGTTTGCCCACTAAATATTGTAACTCATTATGGACAATTAAAAAAAAAGAGAAAAAAAGGAAAAAACCTAAAAAAAAAACCATCAAGCTAAATGACAGGAATGCGTTTGTTCCTTTTGTTTCATCTACTTGACCTTTTCTTTCAATATGGGTTCCTTTTGGAAATTCCAGGTTCACCTAAACTACTTCTGTTATCCCAGCATTAAGAGGTATCCCTGACCTAATCCATAGCACATAGAACTATTTCATTCAAAGAGAGACACATAAATACATTCTTGCACAGTCCATGCACCTACATACTCAAGTACATGTGCACACACAATAAAAATCTGACACAACACACACACACACACACACACACACACACACACACACACTCACACTCTTTGGGGCCCAGCTACCTCAAGAACTTGTACAAAAGAAAGGATTATATAGTATCAATTCATTGTGGGTTTAGATTAATGTATATCATTCCCCTCTCTTTCATCCACCCCCAGCTCCCAATCCTTCCACCCCCTTTGTCTGTCTCCCAAATCTCATGCCTGTTTTGCTTACTGTTCAAGCCTAGCCTGACTAGGGGCCACAGATGAGGGAGAATATGCAGCATTTCTCTGTTTGTGTGGAGTTTGCTAAGTATGATCTGTTCCAGATCAGTTCACTTTTCTTTGCATTTAATTATATCATTTTTCCTCACTGCTGAGTAGAATTACATTGTGTATATGTACCACATTTTTGATATCCATTCAGCCAGAGATGGGCATTTAGGTTGATTCCAATTGTTAGCTATTATGAATTGAGCCCCTATAAACATGGTTGTGCAGATGTCTCTGTGCTGAAATAAGGAGTCCTGAGAATAGATGTTCAGTAGAGGGGTAGCTGGGTCTGCTGGTAGCTCTACTTGCATCCTGTTCAGGAGTCTCCACATTGCTTTCCATGGTGGTTGTACCAGTTTGCATTCCCACTAGCAATGAATGAGGTTTCCTTTTTCCCCACATCCTCACCAGCACCTATTGTCCTTGGATTTTTTAATGATTGCCATTCTGACTGGAGAGAGGTGGAATCTCATTGTTTTGATTTCCATTTCATTGATGATTAATGACATTGAGAATTTTTAAAAAAGAAATTTAGTATTTCTTCCTCTATGAATTCCTTGTTGAGTTCAGTGCCCCATTTTGTGAGAGGGATGTTTGATGTTGTATTATTTATTTTTTTTGAGTTATTTGTAAGTTCTAGTTTTTAGATCTCTATCCGTTTTATAGCTGGCAAAGATTATCTCCCAGACTACTGGTCTCTTGGCTTTGAGTATGGTAAATTTGTCTATACAGAAGCTTTTTAGCTTGATGAGATCCCTGTTTGAGTGATTTTTGCACTTCGTGGGCTACTGGAGGTTTGTTCAAGAAGGTTTTCCTGGATTTCAGTTCTTTAAATTCACAAGATAAGAATTCATGTATACCCAAAATTTATTAGTGTGTTGATGTATATTGGTGTTTTGCTGAGGAACCCCAAGCCTCCTATTTCAGCGAGGTTGAAAGTTAATCATAAAGGAATTAGGAGTGCCACACTAAGTGCTTTCTGATCATCTGTCATGTTGCAGAGGGGTGAATGACAGGTGGAAAGGATATTCAATCAGATAGCACAGCTGAGCACAGTGTGGTGTGCTCTATATGTGATCATAGAGAAGGAGGCAATGTAATGAAGCCTGAGAAAAGACAGGGCTCCCTAGAGGAAGACAGGACTAAACTATGGAGTGTCCATAGGTCATGAAAATGAATGATGGAGAGTAGAAACAGATTTGAGCTGAAGAGGGACCTGATGAGCCATGTTTCCTCAAAGATGATTCTGGATGCTGCCAGGAGGAGACAGGCTGAAAGAGAAGGCAGGTGGCTCTGAAAATTGGGATCCTTGGAAAGCCAGTCCTTGACTGTTCCTCCAGATGAACCAAAGAACAATGTACCCTTCAATCTCTTGAATATACTACAAGGCTATTCATTAAATGGTCATTTGCCCTTTCCAAAAACTAAATCTTTCTGACACTTTTATCCCAATTTTATTTTCATTAGTTAATCATTTGACAAGCCTTACTTTGTAACCTCTTCCAATAATGCACATTCATCTAAGAGTATATGCTCTAAAAATAGAACCATGTTTCCAGTATCCAAAGTAAGATGAAGCAAATTAAGTCCAAGATGCAAATTTTTCTATTGTGACATTAAATGTACTGTGATTATTATGTAATCATCAGTAGTTTATCAGTTTTTTTTTTCTTTCTGGTAGTTATGTGACATATGTAAAGTCATTCATTTGAACTTTGGTCTTTTGAAACAGACTTTTGTCAGAGTTCGGGCTTCCTTAGAAATAGACCAGGAGGCTGTCTGCAGGGGTTTTATGATGGGAGGCTATTGGGTATTATCTGAAACAGGATGGGGTAGAGCCAGAAACTAAACTGTGGTATAATTATAACAAAGGCCTTAGCACTTTCAGGACTGCTCTGGTTTGAGGACAGGCATGGTCTTCATACTGGTGTCTCAGCAATCCACGCATGCGTCAATGTCCCATAGGTTACAACCTTGAGTGAAGTGGTTCCCCTAGAGCTGAGGACCTTACCTGAGGAGAGACTCTGGCATTAGCCTATGAGCTAAGTGAGCCCCTGGATCCGAGGAGATTCTAGGAAGCTCATCACCCACTATGGCTGCTTTCTGAGTCACAGACTCATCGTTCTAAGGCAGCATGATAGGTAGTATTTCTTCCCATTGAGTCACATCATTCCAGAGTTGTCACCCTCCATGTGACTCTGAAGACTGCTCTGCATCAGTCTTCATAATTTGTCAAAGCTCAACACCATTCTCCTTTCTCTTCTGTAAGATGCTGTCTTTCTGAACATTAATGGTGTTTATCACTTCCTAGTTCTGACTTAATTCTCTAATTACCATAGACTGGAACTAAAATCCAGAAAAGCCAAGGCCTTTGTGATATTAAAAATCCACGTGTTAAATAATGCTTTGCTGTACCTTTCTGTCATGTTCATGGTTATTCTGCCCTATTTCTTCTGCACTCTATCCTTAGTCTTGCTAATTAACTGGTTGGGGAAGGGATGTAAAGAAAGTGTGTACTTGAACTGCTGGCAGCAGTAAGTGGCCATGTCAGGAAGGGTGGGATAACCTTCATCTATATTACCTTGTGCAGAAATTGGTGATCCCTGAGGAAATGGAAAGCAAGGAAACTTTAGCTTGATTATGAGTATTGAGAATAAGCTTCTTTCTTATCTCCATACAGGAAAAAATATCTAAGAATCAGAATAATTTAATAGGGGGATTTGAAATGAGACTTAGTGTTTATCTTTCATAAGTAAAAACAGGAATAGATTACAGTGAAATTTTCATATCTTATTATATTAGTTACTTTTCTCATGAGTAGGGCATAATGCCTGACAAGAAGCATCTTTAGGAAGGGAGGGTGTCTTTTGTCACACAGCTTGAGGATATAGTCAACTATGGCAATTCAGGCATGGTAACAGGAGATTAAGGGCGGTGGTTTAGATCTTGGATCAGGAAGCAGAGAGAGGGGGTTGCTACTACTGAGTTGGCTTTCTTTCTTTCCCTTTATAATCAGCCTAGAACACCAACTCACCTGATGGTGCCGCCCACGTTTTGGGTGGGTCTACTCTCCTGAGAAACATGTTTGAGAACGTCCTCACATACACACTCAAATGTGTATCTTAACATAGATACATACATTTGATATGTATCTACTACATATCATGCTGCCTTAGGTCAATGAATCTGTGACTCAGAAAGCAGCCATAGTGGGTGATAAACTTCCTAGAATCTCCTCAGATCCAGAGGCTTAATTAGCTCATAGGCTAATGCCAGAGTCTCTCCTCAGATACCCTTGATGTTTTTTTAATCTAATCAAGTTAAAATTGAAAACAGACATCACACTAAGTGAAAATTGATATTATTTCTCTACTCATTTTCTTAGCTCTTTAAGGGTATCCCGTAATATGTTAGTGCCAATATCAGGCAGGAAATATTGATTTTCCTAAACATCTTCTATTACCAGGAATAGATGATTTTCTCTTTTATAAACTGACATAACAGTTCTGATTATGAGTCAAAAGCATCTGTCTGTAAGACCAATCTCTTGTTCAACAGAAACCCCAATGTCACTGAGATTACCATATCCTTCCTACATGGTATCGGGCACATAACAAGGAGGACAGTCACAGAGGCCACTCTGAGTCCAAGTCACCATTTAGAACGCCTAACTAGAAGGAGAAGTGCCGAGCAGTGGGGAAGAAAGCAAGAGGCTTTTTTAGCAGAGGGTGAGTGGAAGCTCTGGTAGTTTCACAGATTGCCAGCAGGGATGGGCTTCATAGGAAGGATGCATCTCACTGAAGAGTAACTTCCACATGAACAATTTTGATTCCACCTTGGAATCAATAGTGTCTGAAGCTTGGTTCTGTGGTCCTTCTGGCAGTCAGCCAAGTATCCAAAGCTTGTTCCTGTTTTCTCCAATGTTGTTAGCACTTGCATCCATTGTAGTCACAAACATTTCACCCATCAGGACTTCTAGGGACAGTGTTTTAGTGATATTTCAATTGTTATTTCAGTAAGCAGCTGTAATGAAGAATTTCAATCATTTGAAAAAAACACAAACTGAAAAAAAAAATCATCCTCAGGAGAATGGGAAGGTTAGAGGTTGCATCTCTTTCACAAAATCCTGCCCCACCAGAGAAGATCAGGGATTAGACCCTATCTTTTCTGAGGTTTACACTTCCAGCAGGCTAGGAATCCATAGACACATTTCTATTCATTTTTGATATCCTGTTACTGCCAGTATCAAATAGCTATATTTAGAAACAAAGAGACCAAATGTTGTTGGTAGATTAGTGGTGACTATGTAAAATTGAAATATAAGAAGAAATTCTATTGATAAAAGTAATTAAACAAGAGATATTCTGGTTGAAGAAATGGACATGATCTAGGAATATTACCTACAGTGCTGTCCAGGTAGTTAACCTGTCATTCGGGCAATCACCGTTACATCTGACCTTAGGTGCCTTTGATCAAAGATTTAAAACCCTGTGGTGGAGAAGGTAGCATGATTTTACAAGTGAGTGAGTGGAAACGCACACACAAACACACACTCACATGAGATAGAGAGAGATGCAATCTATCACATGCAAAACATTGTTATACATGGAAGAAATTTTTATGTCAGTAGTCCAGAGGAAAATGCCATCACTCCCAATGGATATGTATGTATCATGTAAACAAACAAGCGAAGATAAATTCTTAAGAAGTTGCATTTGATGATTGGACCCAAGGAAAGGGCTTGTATGCCAGGAAAAGGGTGAATCTGGGAAGGTTTAGTGAATGATAAAATTTTAAGCAGTTTTGAATTAATCTGGTGTACTTTGTGAGTGAGTTATCTTGTAAGCAAGTGGAATCCATTGACAGTACTTTGAGAATGAATAAGCAGATCCATTGCTCCTTTGGAAGCTCCATGTAGTGATGGTGTGGCGATCGGCTGAGAAGAGACAGCCAGGAGCAATAGCCCAGTTTGGAAGTTCCATATAAGCTGTCTGTGGTCTGAGCTTGGGAGATAGTAGTGAGTCCAGCAGAAGATCAGTGCGTGAGAAATATGCAAGAACCATGTTAGGGCGCCACATCTGCCCACATTTCAAAAGAATAAAGGTGAGAGGAATTGCAGCACATTTTGGAAGTTGAAAGATTGGATATCTTTGAGAATATGACCCCATTAACAGAAAAAAATAACAGGAATAAAGACAGGTTTGCTGTGGGGCACAGATATAGTTGAGTTTGATTTAAGTGCAAGGGTATCTTATTATCACTAGTTTTCATTTGAATTTCCATTGTGGAATGCACAAATTAATGTTTCTCATTGGCCTGTTTTTAAAGTAGTTATTGAACCTAAAGCTTTATTTCTTCAAAAATAATCTTTAAAAATAAATTTTCTCTTAGATTTTATAAGAACTGATAAAGTAACCAACACAAGGTTCACAAAGTCATATGCTAAGGTATTTTAAATGGTAGTAAGAGATTAGGCAGTTGACTCAGGGGTTAAAGCACTTGCTTACAAACCTTCCAGGCCAAGTTCAATTTCCTATCACCTCCATAAAGCCAGTCACAAAGTGGTACATTTCTCTGGAATCCCAATGTGTTAATGGCAATAAGAGATGAAGCCAGGAGATCCTGGCTCACATGGGGCAGCAGAAACAACAGGGGTGGGGCTTTATTTAAAGCAAGGTGGAAAAAGAGACCAAACACCCTAAGGTTGCTCTCAGACGTCTATATGTATGTTGTGGCACATGTGTAACCATAGACACAGCGTCATATAGAATGAGAGAGAGAGAGAGAGAGAGAGAGAGAGAGAGAGAGAGAGAGAAAGGGGGGAGAGATCAAACTAACAATCATAGTCAATGGCTGCTGAGAATAGGGAAAGAAGAAAGATTTCAGTGGGAGAACAAGAGAATGTAATGAGAGTTCTATATGATCAAATTACAATATATATGTATAAAATTGGCAAAGAAAGGCTGGGGAGATTTCTCATTGGTTAAGGTGCTTGCCTGCCTAGCTTAATGATCCAGGTTCGATTCCCCAGTACCGATGTCAAGCCAGATGCACAAAGTGGCACATGCATCTCAATAGCTAGAGGGCCTAGAATGCTTCTCTTTCTTTCTCTCTCTTTTTCTTGTTATGTTTTGTTTTCCATTTTAACACATACCACATTATTGTGTCTTTATATATTTCTATAAATTGATCAACATCATGGTGTTTTAGCCTCCCAAGTGCTGAGACTAAAGGCATAAGCCTCTACGCCTGGCACTCAGGAGGCAGAGGCAGGAGGATCACTGTGAGTTTGAAGTTACCCTGAGACTACATAGTGAATTCCAGGTCAGCCTGGGCTAGAGTTAGACCATACCTTGAAAAACCAATAAATAAATAAATAAATAAATAAATAAATAAATAAATAAATAAATAAATAAATGACATATTAATTGATTAAAAAAATAAAACCCTCGAAATCTAATATCTAATATATATGCTCTACTTTGTGCATTATATTTTTCTAGCTGTTTGGACAAGCTTTTTCCATGTTTCCGTATGCCTAATGTCATATCACAAAAAACTCCTGGTCATTCATAACCTTTAAACCCCATTTTAATGCATATATGATATCCCAATACATACCTGTAAGCAGTGTGGTTAATATGCAAACCTCATATTTATAGTGTTTATCATATACTTACTGTAGATATTGCTATAATTTTGTTGAAGTGAAATTGATATTTCAAAAAAAACTCCTTTAAGCTATAATATATATTGACATTTTCTTTCTTTTTCACAAGTATCTTTTTACCTATTTAAAAGAATCTGAAGTACCTGCGTATGTATATTCCCTTAAATATGTGATTTCTTTTATTTTTATCTGATAGATTAAAAATGATGATGTTCTTATTAACTTAGATTTTTGGTGTTTATTGAAGAGAAATTAAATCTCCCCAACCCCTTCCCAAGGTGAAATTTGATGAAGATAAAGCTGAGGAATATTGTGATATAGGATGAAAGCAACAATTAAATCTTCCTCCTTTACATCTGTCAAAAATACTTTCCTCCTGTAAGGGGTACATGTCCCTTGAAGAAAATAAACTGTTGAAAGAGTCCTGGCTTTTGTGGTTGATCTAACTAATGGATTGAAGGTTGGTTTTGGGCATTGACACAGACTTCCAAAATCAAATAATTTTTCAGGTATAAGTGGAGTGGAGACAGTAAACCTCCCTCGGTTTGATGCTTCTGACAGAAGCCTTTCTTCATCCCTTTGCCCCTGGAAGTCCTCATGTCACAGAATTTCTTCCCCATCCTCTGGAGGAAGGCATGCCATGAGGAGATAGAGAAGATTCTGTGGAAATATTCCTTACTGAAGTTTCTTCACTATAGTACTATTAGGTTGTAGACCTTTCTATCCAGTCATGCTTCCCCCCAAAGGTTCACTGTTTTCATCACACTGACCATAGAATAGATTCCTTTGAGTCTTGGCATCACTTTAATAGTCTCCTATGTTATGTAAAATTGTTCAATATATTTAATGTGTGTTTTTCTTGATAACTTTGGTTTTAGGAGTGTTGGGAATACATTTTGTGATGGGTGAGAAAATGTATTACTTTTTCCTCCCAGATAAACATAGGCTTCTATCCCTGGAATAAGTTAAAACTCAAAGTGAAGTTATAATTTTCCAAATGTCAAATATCTACCCAATATAACAAAAATATCTCACAATGCCTCATAGACTTATGAACAGTATTCACAGTGTCTTGCTTTCTCTCCTGTCTATATTGTCCCTGGGTATTTGGCAAGTGAAATTTTTGTTATTACACATCATAACATCTGTTGAAAATATATGTCATTCTAATACTATTTGTGTTTAAGTTCATTCTATGGTTTTCATGATTTGCTCTTAATACAGGTTTGATTTGCTCTTAAAACATGCTTACAAGCAAACACCAAAGCATAGAGAATCAAAGAGGCAGATTAAATATGAGAAGGAATGTAGACATCAATTTGATGCTCCAAAAATTGTATTTATTTTTAAAGATGTATCTTGTTTATTTGAAAGAAAGAAGCATGGGAAAATATTGACTTACTTATAGATCTTTGCGAGGCATTTTTGTACTGCCATGGGCTCTAAGTTTCTTTCAAATAGAAGCTCCAAATGTTTACTACTGTCTTATCAATATTTGATTCATCCTGTTAAAGAAAAATTGTTTTTCTCAGATTATTAAATGAATATTTAAAAGAGGTTTTGCCCATTATTCTTTTAATTATTTTAAAATAATATCACATATATTTATGAAATTAGCAATAAAGAATATTTCAAGAAATGAATAATTTATTATTTTTCTAGTTTAATTGGCTCCTCAACAGCTGAGTGTTTAATTTATGGCTTCCTATCCAACAGTAGCTTGGATGGATTTGAGGTCTGGCAGCGACAAACTGTGGGTTCAACACTGTGATAATTTCATCGAGGTGTCCCTCCAAATGAATGTGTCCTGAATGCTCCATTCCCAGCTGATAGCGGGTTGGATATTGGAACCTTCTTGGATCTGTGTTTTGGGGTTGGGCTTATGGGGGTTATAAGCCAGGTTCCCCTTGCTAGTGTTTGCCACACCTTCCTGCCGCTGTGTGCAGTGCTGTGATGGAGGTGATGTCCAACCCTCTGCTCATGCCATCGTTTTCTCTGCCAAGATGGAACTTCCCCTTGAGTCTGCAAGCCTTTGAAATAAACCCATTGCTTTCATCAACTGTTTTTATTTGGGTTCTTTCTGTTCAGCAACGAGAGGAATGAACTACAACAAACACACAGTTCTCTCATACAGTCAATGGTCTAACTTCCATTATTGAGAAACAACAACAACAAAGACAATTCTAGCAGGGTGACATCTGAGCATGTCCCCAAGAAGCCAGTAAACATTTAGGACTATTTTCCTTTTCTTAGGCTTTCTCTTCAATACTAAGTCCTACAAATCATGGTGACTACATTTCTCAGAACCTTTAGCAGCCCTGAGAGTTACCAGCTAGAGACACTTGCATTATACTTGGGGCACTGGTGGAAAGCAAATCCAAGTGTGCTCTGGGAAGATTGAGGCAGAAGTGAGGCCCTTGGCCTTGTATGTCTCCTTATATTTACAGAGATTCTGAGTGTTTCCCTATGAACTACCCATTCATGATGGCCGGGAGCTGAGGATGCTGGCTGCTGTTTCCCAAAACTCCCAAACACACCACAGCATCTGCAGCAGCATTCCTTGGCAGCTTGATCTTTCAGATTGCGAAGTATTGGGGGGGGCACTGCTAAGCTTTTCTATCAAGGGACTGTGTGTGTGTGTGTGTGTGTGTGTGTTTGTGTGTGTGTGAATCCAAGCACATGCATACCGTGATGTGCATGTGGAGTTCAGAGGAAAACCTCAGGTGTTGGTTGGTCTGTGTCTCCAACTTTGAGGCATGATTTGTTGTTGTTGTTCGCAACTGCATATGTGGGGCTAACTGGACCCTAAGCTTTCAGAGACTCTCCTGTTTCTGCTTCCAATAGTGCTGTACAAGCACCCGGATAACAGACACTTGAGCTACAGCTTTATGTGGGTTCTGCGGCTCCAGATAGAGGTTGTCATGCCTGTGTGGCAAGTGCTTTTATCCACTGAGCCAACTCCACACTGTGTGTGGCTTTCTTTTTGGGAATATCAGAATTTTAATGTGTTTCCCCTAAGCTTCCTCACACTAATAAGCTACTTTTACTTCATGTCTAATATATATGGGTAGTACATCTGTATATATGTAGAAAGTATGTATATATAGAAGATATATAGACATATATGTTTATATTATACGTATAATATGTGACTTCTTCCAATTTGTTATGTTTGCTGAGTCATTTGAGGCAATAACTTATAATTCAAGGTGTGTGTGTGTGTGTGTGTGTGTGTGTGTGTGTGTGTGCTTGTGTGTATGCTCATGTGCTCTCTATAAAGCATAGCAATGGCTCTGGAAAGGCAGAGAGAAGAGTAAAATTCAGGAACTCAAAGAACACAGGCAGGAGGCCCAAGAACATGACATGTATATTATAGGCTTAAAATGAAGTAGAGCTATACCATGAGAATGAAAATATAAATTAAAAATACTTGAACTAGAGAAACACAGTCACTTAAGGAATGTGAAGTTTAGACGTCAAAGTAGTAGGGAAGAGGAGTTAGCCCCATACAACCATGAAAAGCAACAAAAGCAATGGAATTAAAACTATGAAGGAATGAGTGAAAAATCACTTCAATTTCCATGGAGTATGTTGAGTGTGTTGGCAGAGAGAAAGAAATTCTACCCTTTGGACTATTGTCTTGTTCCATTAGCCTACACTCAAGGATTTTCAGCTGATGTCATCTCCCTGCCCCAAGCTTTCTAACTAAGCTCTCAGAGCAGGCAGGGCTGCTCCTCAAGAAATACAAATGACAATTTCATGTCCACTCACAGATGCACTACTGAAGTCATGACAGAGTGGGTTGACACCTTGGAGGAGATTTCTCATATTTAAAGAGTAATTTATAGGACAGAAAACTGACCTTCTAGGAATCATGGTGAGAAGAGACAAAATGATTCTTGTTAATGTCTGAAAGTGAAGTCTGAGGAGAATGATTGGACTTTTATTGCTTTGAAGTTTGACGCAGGGCACTGGGAGCTAGGGATAAATGACATCCATTTTCTTGTAGCATCACACAGCTTTGGGGTGTAACTAGCCAGTACAATTCAACTTTGCCAAGAGCACCCCTCAGGAAAGGTATGTGGAAAAGACAGAGGAAAACATGAGCAATGCACTTGGACTTGAGTTACAAGATCAGCTCTCCTCTGACTTCTGATTTGACCTTGAGCAGTCTTCCCCTGTTGTGTTGCAGGTTTGTGGAGTATAGATTCGGATGTTCCCCAAAACTTAAGGGTTCTGAATACTTGATCTCTGGCTGATAATAATTTGGGAATTGGAACCTTGTTGAAGGTACATTGTTGGGGATGGGTTTATGGGTGTTTTAGCCAGCTTCCCCTTGCTAGTGTTTGGCACTCCATCCTGCTGCTGTTTGCAGTGCTGCAGTGGAGATGAGGTCCACCTCTCTGCTCATGCCATCATTTTCCCTGCCATCATGGGGCTGCCCCTCGAGTCTATAAGCCAAAATCAATCCATTCTTCCATAAGCTGCTTTTTTGGTCAGGTTCTTTGTCACAGCAACTAGAGGCTAACTGCAAGAAGTTTTAACCCAAGAAGTGGAACCCAGGAGCTTAACTTGAATTTTAAGCTTTCTAAAATTCCATTACTATGAGGTGGAAGAAAAAAAATCATAGTATGTGTTGAGGGCAGAAAGAATGTAAGAGTCACGGGGTTGGAAAGTACATTGTGAGGCATTTTCCCCCCACAAAGGAACTGACTGGTTCAAACATAACTCCACAGTGATTATCAGTGCCTAGGAGGGCTCTGGATGCAGTGGGGCAAGGAAGAAGAGATATGGGTATAGCTCAGTGGGAATATGGCCAGATTGCAATATGATCTTATTTTAACAGTTCCCAATGAAAATTATTATAGAAATCATAGTTTGTATACTATAAAATATATGATTCTATAATTCGCTTGAATTCCATCCTTATTTTTTTTTATTGTTCATAATGAGTTACATTGTTTAGTGGGCCAACCATGAGTTGTTATCCCCAATTTCAAGTTGCCCCCCTCCCCCATCCCCAGTCAGCTGGATATCCTCCTCCGTGGGTCGTCTGTATCAGTCTTTGTGGTAGGGGACAATGTATAGCTCATTCTTCAGCCGGGCTCTCATGTCTCAAGTGTGTAGTTACTGAAGGTTGCCAAGTCTCTGCTATTCTCCCCCACCACAGCTCTCACAATCTTTCCGCCCCCTCATCCGCTCAGTTCCCTGAGTCGTGGTGGGTGAGTATTGAGGCTGCTATGGTGATGTGAGCTTAGGGGTTTTTGTGTCGAGATTCGTTGGTTTCTGTCACACTGGCTTATCTTTTATTGATTGAATGTCTATGGCTATGGGTCGCTTGTACATCCAATCATTCTCTGTGGGGTTCCATATGGTTCCTCCCCCGTATGACTGTGGTGGCTCATCTCATGCCAGGATCTCAGTTTTCTGCCTGCAATCGGTTGGTAGGGTTATATTGGCCACAGCTCCCTCGCTGTATCCTGAAAAATACAAACACAGTCTCCATTGGAAAATGAGGTCAGTATCAATTAACAAATATACAAGGATCTGGATTCCTTAGCTTCTATTTTTAAAAGCCTCCCCAGCAGTCACTCGCATAGTGCATCTTTTCTTGGGAGCCCAAGAGTATGGGATCCTTTGCATATCTCCCTGAGTCCTCGGTTCCAATCAATGGTTCCCCCTCACTGAGTGGAATATTTGGCCGAATTTAATAGCTGTTGTTTGCCTCCCCCAGGCTCAGGCTCCTCCATTGCACATATGCTCCTTTCTTGGTTTCCTTTTCTCTCCCAGTAGGAGGTGTGGTCAGCCTACTCCTGGCCTCAGCCTGTATTTCATGCCAGTGGTCTGTTTACCCCAG
>PVHP010036589.1:0-17832 GCA_004024765.1 Zapus hudsonius | reverse complement strand
TCTCTCTCTCTCTCTCATTGGTCTGGAATTTTCCAAGACTGGCTAGTGAGCCCCGGAGAGGCTGTCTCTGTCTCTTCAGCACTGGGATTACAAGAGCATATTGTGTGGGTTCTGGGACTTGGACTCAGACCCTTATGCTTGCAATGCAAGTCCTTCACCTACTGAGCTACCTCCCTGGCACTGCCTGTATTTTGCAGCCGGCAGAAAGGGCTGTGGCTATGAGGGTTGATGGTAAGTACTTGCAGAGTAGCTGGAGGAATGAGATAAGAAAGCCCACAGAGAAACTGAGTGAAGAAGAGAGAAGCCTGTTTCCCATGAGTCGGCAAGACAGAGGAAATGAGAGTGCAGGTGAGTGTGAGGCTGAGGAGGCAGGGAGTTTCTGGACCGAGCAGGGAGCTCTGGGTTTGGGCAAGATTGGAAACCACACCTCAGTTTCCATCTGTGGCTGGGAGAGCAGCCCCTCCCCATGCTCCAGTCAGGAGGCATAGAATTCCATACCTGGTCAGTTCAAGGCTACTGTAGGCCAGGGTCAAAGGGACCAGATAGCTGGTGAGGGTGGAGACAAGAGAACACATCTAGATGAGCCGCAGGTGGGCAGAAGGTGCAGAAGGCGGCTGGGCTGGGGTGGCAGTAAACTCCCAGAATGAGTATATGGGGAGGAAGAACGGGAGGGAGGATAAGGGGGACTTGGGTAAGTGAGATACCAAAATTTAGAAGAATTCAGGTTAACAAGGTCAGGAGTATCACAGAACTATGGAGGCTGCTGGAATCTCAGAGATGGAGGTTCCACAGAGCAGGTTTGGGGTGTGTGCCACACCAGGACACCAGTGTGAACCATGGAGGCTGATGGATGGTGAATAGAGGGAACTAAGGTGCAAAAATGTCCCACAACTGCATGAGAACAGCAGAAAAAATTAGATGAAGAAAGACAGGTTGATTACATGGCTTATGCCATGTGTATATTGTTTTTTGCCTGATATTCAAAACATTTTCCTTTTTATCGCTTTATAAACAGCGTGTTTACAAGGGGCAGTTATACTTATGGTTGGAAAGGAGTTTATAAACATGCTGCTTCAATTTAATTGTTTTCAATTTTTCACTATTAAATATGATTTGGTTTTATTTGCATTTTCATATGTCTGCAAACAAAATCAAGGCACTTTAAAAATTCAAGCAATTGTGTTTTTTTTTATGTAAACACTAATGAAATCACTTTGCTCCATGAATTAGTTCCCTTTCTTGTTGCTGTGGTGGAATACTTGATACAAGTCAAGGAAGGAAGGAAGGAGGAAAGGAAGGAAGGAGAAAAAGAAGGAAGGAAGGAGGATGGGAAGGAAGGAGGAAAGGAAGAAGGGAAGGATGGGAAGAAGGAAGGAAGAGGGAATTAAGGAAAGAGGAAAGGAAGGATGGAAGGAAGAAAGGAAGGAAGAAGGGAGGAAAGGAAATAAGGAGAAAAAGAAGGAAGGAAAGGAAGAAAGGAGGAAAGGAAGGAAGAAGGGAGGAAAGGAAGGAAGGAGGAAAGGAAGGAAGGAGGAGAAGAAGAAAGGAAGGTATGGATGCTGGTGCTGGTCTCATTGCATCCACAGTCAGGAAGAAGAGAGAAATGAATACTGGTGCTTGGTTTGCTTTCTCATGGGCTGGTGCTGCCCATATTAAGGTGGGTCTTTGCTCCTTGTTTTAACCTTTCTGGAAACACAGACATCCTGTAGGTGTGTCTCCTAGGTGACTCTAAGTCCCATCAAGGTGACAATGCAGATTGGTCATCTCACGGGGTGAACTGGTTGAATTGCTCTATTCAGAAATGAGTCCTGGGTATAGCCTTGAGGTCCATCCTCGAAGGAGAGGAGCATTAGAGCTTGGGAGGGTCAAGTGTGCCCAGTATGTCACCAGGGACAACTGGGTGTCCTGATTCCCTCCTTGAGAAGAAGGTTTCCTGCCTGGAGTCTGGGGAATCCGCCAGGTGCACTCAGTGAGATTGTGCCAACCATTACTTGAGACGTGGTGTCTGGTAGCTATTTGGAATAATATATGATTAATGATTATGCCTTCATGATCAATGTGCTGAGTAAATTTTCAAGTTAATTGTTGTTAAAACCAGAATTGATTCTGGTGTCCCAGAGAAAGACCTGTTAGCCTTGCTATCCCTGTAAATCAATAAAAGCTCGACCTTCCAGGAGGGAAGCAGAAAATGGAGAAAGAAGGAAAAAAATTATGTCTGGTGATAAACCACTAAAATTACTAGGCAAATCCTTAGCTGGAAGTGAGAGGAGAGGTTATGCTGTGACTTCATGTTGGGGTGAAAAGGACAAGCCAGGGTGTTGGGCCCATGAGCACTCTGTGGAGCTGGGACCGAGCCTTTCTGAGAGCTGCTGGATGCCAGGCAGACTAATAAATTACTTTCCCGGATCCTCACAATGGCTATGTAATAGAACGTTGTCCTCAGTTACAATCAGGCTTGGCTGGCTGTACAAGAAAATTTGAAACAATGCTGGCTTGATCCCAGTGATTATTGTCTTGGCGATTGTGGTGTGGACAGGTCAGTCCCAGGGTATCACTAAGGTTCCGGGCACCAGCCTTGCTTTTCCAATATACTTGGAGTATGGCTTCACTGTTAGACCCTAAGCTGACTGCTGACATTCCAGCCATCACGTCTGCTTTCTAAGCGTCAGGAAGCAACAAAAGCATGGGTTTTCCTACAACTATCTCTGCTTGTAAGAAACCTTTCCAGAAGTCCACAAACATGTTCTCTTCATGTTATGATTAACTTCCAACATCTAAGTCCACATCTAGCTGCAAGAGAAACTGCCTCTGTCATAAGATGAATAAAAACCATTTTAAAAATATTTATTTATTTGAGGGGGGAGAAAGAATGAGCACACCAAGGCCTGCTGTCATTGCAACCAAATTCCAGATGCATGTGCCACTTGGTGCATCTGGCTTTATATAGGTACTAGGGAATCAAGCCAGAGCCATCAGGCTTTGCAAGCAAGTGCCTTTAACCACTGAACCATCTTCCCAGCCCCAAAAGGACAGTTTTGATATTAAAGAAGGGAGAGCAACTTTGGCATAGTCACCTGACCTTCCCTGACACCACAGTCTTATCTTCAGATTTGTATTTGTGGAGATAGGTTTGAGGGGCTGGCCTTTGAAACTGACAGATTGCTCTTGTCCTGTCCTGTGTCAAAGCCAGACACTTGTCTGTCATTTTTCATCTTCAAACTGATCTCGCTTTGGAGTGCTCAAGACATTCTGCTTCTAGGAATTTCAGGTATGGAAGTAATTAAAATGAGTGCAGAGATTTATGCACTAGGATATTCACAGAAGCTTTGTTTATGCTGTAGAAAATTGAAAATAACCAAAATATCCAACAAAGGAAATTGATTAAATGACAGAGTCCTGGAGCATCCATATGGTGAAACACATCACAAACACTAGAAACTGTGTTCTTTGAGGGAACTTAAGGATCTGCATGACAAAGCTGACACCCCGCTTTTGTAGCACCTGTGTGTGAGGAGGCTGAGGCATCTCGCCCACAGGTTACCCACGGCAGGATTGCTCGTTATTTGACATTGATTTTTGCTTTTCAGAAGTTCCAAATTTCTTCAATGAATATGTATTATTTTTGTAATCAGGAAAAACTCTCAAGTGTCATTTGAAAACATGTTTTCCCCTTAGAAAATCATTTTTGTTATTCTCAAGATGACCGGCGTGTCGAGTGTCATTAAGTGCCTAGTGTAGAAGGTCTGTGGGCCTTGTACAGATCTGCCCTGGGCTTGGTGAGTGCTTCATGGAGTGGGCACCTTAGAGCAGCTGGGGGAAGTCCACACCACCAACTCTGCTCTCACTCCAAGGTCATGTTCAGGGTCAAGTCTGCAAGTTGTATCCTCTTAGGGAGGCCTTGCTGTACAAGCCACCATCTCTTAGGATGTCCTGGAATAATGGCTTCTTTATTGAGTTGGCCTCTCCAGTGCTCGCTCACTCACTCTTCTCTCTCTCTCTCTCTCTCTCTCTCTCTCTCTCTCTCTCTCTCTCTCTCTGTCTTCTCTTTCTCTCTCTGGATTCCCTAGGTCTAGTTCCACCCCCCCACCACCAGTATCCATAGGAGCTCAGAATCAGGAACCAATAAATATCAAAATCAGAGGATGCTCAAAGCCCTTATATAAAATGGCATAGTGTGTTTATATAAGGCATTTTATATGGCATCCTCTTACAATTATATTTTTTATTTGTTTATCAATGACAGGATCTCATACAGTCCAAGTTGGCCTTGAATTCCCTAGATAGCTGACTCCTAGATCCTCCTGCTTCTACCTCCTGACGGCTGGGATTGCAGGTGTGCACTACCACACAAGGTTTATATGTATTTATATGTGGGCCTTTTATGCAAGGAGGGTTTCATGCATGCTAGGCAAGCACTTTATTACATGAGCTGCATTAAATCAGCTTTAGATTCCTTTCAGTATCTAATTATTTTATTGCAATGTGTATTCTATGCAAATGATTGTAATATTTAATTGTTCAGGAAATAATGATAAGGAAAATAAAAAAGGGACCAAGGCTGGGGAGATGGCTCAGTGGGTAAAGTCCTTGCCACATGAGCACGAGGACCTAGAACACACACCAGAGCTGGTGTGGGTACTGCACCCCTGTAATCCCAGTGCTGGGAGGGGAGTCAACAGGAGAGATCCCGGGGCTTGCTGGCGAGCTACTCTAGGTGAATCAGTGAGCTCCAGGGCCAGTGAGAGACTGTCTCAAGAAACAAGACAGTGGAGCACCCCTTTAATCCCAGCATTTTGGAGGCAGAAGTAGGAGGATTGACGTGAGTTTGAAGCCAGCCTGGGAATACAGACTGAATTCCAGGTCAGCCTGGGCTAGAACCAGACCTTACCTTGGCAAACAAACAAAAGATGGTTAGCAACTGAGGAAGACTCCTTGACAGCCACCCCTCACCCCTGGACTTGACACCCATGTACACATATGTGCACCCAGACATATACAAACATGTATGCACACATACATGTACATGTCAAAAAAAGGTCTATCCATGTTCACTACAGAGGCAATGTTTAAAAATATTTTTTTTATCTGTGGTTAGCTGAATCTGTGGATATGACATATAAAGGAAAAGTTACTTGTGCATAGGTTTTGCTATGATGAGGGATTAAAAGCATTTTTGGTTGGTTGATAGATAATTGATTAAGTCAGAGAGGGAAGGCTTCAGCCAGTGGAGAAACACACTTCCATGGGGCAGAGCCTTGGTCCTGTGTCTTGCTGGCTGGAGCATTGGGGGAGGAGAAAAATAGCTAACCTTATTGCTCCCAATATCAAGGAGATGACAGGCTAACACACATTGCAAGTTTTTGAAAAAATGTATTTTAATGTGATTTTTCAGGAAACACACCTGGTGTGGCACATCTGTCTTTTAAAAATTATTTTTTAAAATAATTCAGTGAAGTCACTACCCTGATACCTTTTGGTTTTCCTCTAAAAATAAATGGAGCACCCTTTCAGCCCTTTCCTTCCTTTCTTTCCTCCAGGAAATTAGACCGTATGTTTTCTTGGCTCTGAGTCGCTCTCCTTGAGTTCTCTGCTCCAACAGAGGTGCGGCTTCTAACTACTGTGGAGTCCAGGCGAGCTCCGGGCCCTTGCAAGAGGCCAGAGGCTGTGGGTCAATGGGGTGGGAATTGAGCACAAATGTGTGGGTGCTCCCCAGAGAACACTCGGAGGTGACATTCTCTGAGTGCAGCAGGCCTTATGAACTGCATGCACAGCTGCCAGGGCACCTGCCATCTTTATAGGAATCCCAAGTGCTGCTGATGCCACCAGCCACAGGGCACTTGGGGAGTGTCCTGGCTGTGCTCACAGTGTCTGCATCTGTCACCAGGGAAAATACTCCATAGGAGTCTCATGAATTTTTGTATAGGACAGTCCATATTAAGGGCATTGTGGTAATGAATCGAAACTGGGGCTCAGGAGTGGGGAGGGGCTGAGGTGATAGTTCAGTCAATCAAGCACTTGCCTTGCAAGCCTGAGGACCTGAGTTCAGTCCCCAGTATCCATGCGGGCAAGGTGGGGCATACCTGTAATCTCAGTGCTAGGGTGGTGGGGGCAGGAGAAACCCTGAAACTTTTTGCCAATCAGCCTAGCCTAATTAGTGAGCTCTAGGTCAATGAGAGACCCTGTCTCAAAAAGAAAAAGTACTTTGAACCTTGGCCTCCACATGCATGTGCACACACACACATGTGCATTCCCACAGACAGGGACACACATACACACACACACACACACACACACACACACACACACACTGTTCTAGTCAAGTTGAAGTCAATATATATTTTTAAAAATATTTTATTTATTTATGAGAGAGAGAGAGACAGAGACAGAGACAGAGAGGGCACACCAGGGCCTCCAGCCACTGCAAATGAACTCCAGACACATGCACCCTCTTGTGCATCTGGCTTTATATGGGCACTGGGTAATCGAACTCTGGTCCTTCTGCATTGCAGGCAAATGCCTTAACCGCTAAGCCATCTCTTCAGCCCGAAGTCAATATATTTTTAAGACTCTTTATTTAAACTATACTAAGGATTGAACATTTCACATTTCGTTGAAATAAATGTGGTATTGTTTTGTGGTTGACATGCTTTTTTATGCTTAGAGGCCTGATGGGAAGGCCCATTAGACCTCAGCCTTACGTTCTCCAACATCTTAGGAGCTGGGGCACCCTGGGCTAGTTAAATAAACTCACTGGGGTTGGAGAGATGCCCAGAGGTTAAGGTGTTTGTCTGCAAAGCATAAGGACCCAAGTTCAATTCCTCAGTACCCCTGTAAAACATGCATCTGGAGTTCGTTTGCAGCAGTGGGAGGAGCTGGTGCGCCCATTCTCTCTGTCTCTCTTCTCTCTATCTCTCTCTGCTTCCAAATAAATAAATAAAAATATAAAAAATAAAACAAACTCATTAGCTCAGTTTCTTCCTGTGCAAATTGCTTTCAGCTGTTCATGTTCCTCTCCATCCCCTCTGCCACAGGCTAGAGCTACGCAGGTAAGAAGGACTCACGGGGTTCCCCCTCTGCAGCTCCAGGCAGAGACCTAGCTCTGCTGATGTGTTCACCCCAAGACTGCAGCCCACGCCCCAGGCTCCAGGAAGCACCCAGATGGGAAAGCAATCCTTCTGAAATTAACTTGTTCCTGATCTTGGCTGGGAATGGGATGTGTGTTTATTTGCACAGGTAAAATGTAGTCTTGATTGCTTGGGCATTAAAAAATATACCAGCTCTCTATAGGGGCTAAATGAACATTTGAGCATAATCATTTGGTGTTGTCTAGCATCCAAGTTTTTTTTTTTAAATAATGTGTTCAGAATTGGGGGGGGGAAGCAATGGGAGGGGACCAGGGGAGGAAATGTTCCAAGTTAATTTTGGTGGTGAAGGCAGCACATGGTATTCCGGAGTGCCATGTGGCTCTCATCAGAGCTCCATGGCTGTAAGCACACTGTTTGTTCAAGCCGATTTGACTCTCTGTTTGTGTGGGTACGTTTGTCATGGAGCCATTCCAACACATTTGTTTGAGACATTTCAAATATCGCAGTTTAATGAGTGGCAATAAAATTATCTGTAGGCAAGCAACATCTTCGGTTATTGGTACAGCCTATAGGTAGATTCCTGTTTTGCGGCCCTCAGTTTGAGCTCTGGAACTGAGCAGGAACTTGCACCATGGGAAAGTCACTGGAGGAAAGTGGGGCTGCTCTGAGAGCTTTGCTCCAGATGGCTAATGCCTGCAAAGCACATTCGTGTGTGGTTACAGGTGACGGTGCTGAGGCTCAGAGGCTCGGGTCCAGGCTCCCCACCTCTAGATTTTCACATCAGGCAAGTGTTCGTGTCTTCTAACACATCCATGTGACATGAGTTTTGTTTTGCATTTTGAACTGTTTGATTTTAAGACTATTAGGAGAAAGGTGAAAATGTATTTCTATTTTATTTGAAGAGAGAAGGTTGAACTTGGAGGAAATGGTCATAGGAAGACAAGAACATCACTGAAATTGGATTGTCACTAAGAACAGTATTCATTGTTCCCATCTATGCCATCTTCCCTCAGTCTTACCTGCCTCAGATAGGTGATGACTCCAGGCAGATCACGCAAAGGAGAGGGCTCATGACTCAGCCCTTAGTTTTAAAGTTTTGTAGTTTGTAGCTCTTGGAGCACATGCAGGCCATGTGCTGGAGACTTTTCTAGATGCCTCATTGAGTAAGCTTATGTATCAACCACAGGTGCACAGAAACAATGTGGTTAATGGTCTGACTACAGAATTTAGATCACTAACTGAGAATTGTCCCTTTCCACCTGTGGGCTGGCCTGTGGGGGACTTAAGTCTAGGACTTGTCCAGTCCTGAGAGAGGGCACATCATTGGTTCTAACAGAGCAGGTAAGTTTCCTCTCCTAGGAATTTAGATCAGCCAAGACATGAACCACCCTCTGTTATAGCCAAAGAGGAAAGTAATAATGTCGTACTTGCAAAGTTGCACAAATGGAAGAGAAAAGGATAAGAGTGTGTGCAAATCCCTTTGTGAAGTACCTGTACTGGCTTGTTCCTCAGCTATCAAGATGAGCACATGAGAGACTCAGAGAAACCTAATGTCTCAAGGAAATCCATTTTGAGCCGGGCATGCAGGCTTATGTCTGTAATCTCTACACTCAAGAATCCGAGCTCAGAGGGTTGTGAGCATGAAGCCAACCTCAAAAGCATACAAATCCCATCTCAAAAGCAAACAAACAGTAGGGGCCTAGGAGATGGTTTAATGGATAAAGTGCTTGCCACATGCATGAAGATAACAGATCCCCAGCACCCATGTAAAAGCCCATTGTGGTAGCCTGTGGTAGGGAGGAGGAGACAGGAAGATCCCTTGGGCTTGCTGGCTCACTAGTCTAGCTGAATCAATGAGCTCCAGGTACAAAGTGAGATCTTTTTTGTTTATTTTAATAAAATATTTTATTTATTTGTATACACACAGAGAAACAGAGAGAGACATACAGAGACAGAGACAGAGATAGAGAGACAGAGAGAGAATAGGTGCACCAAGACCTATAGCCACTGTAAGGAGATTCCAGATACATGCACCACTTTGTGCATCTGACTTTACATGTATAATGGGGAATCAAACCTGGATCCCTAGGCTTTGCAAGCAAGTTCCTTAGCCGCCAAGCCATCTCTCCAGCCCTCAATGAGATCTTGTCTCAAAAAATATAGTGGGGAGTGACTGAGGTGGAGAACAAACAACTGGGGAAGACACCTGACATCGACATCAACCGCTGGCCTCTACCTGCATGTGCACCTGCACATGTGCATGTGCCCACACACATGTGAACATGCATGCAGACATGCAATCACATCACACACACACCCCAAAGTACAATAATACCAACAATAAATAAATCAGATTTGCCTTATTCAAGCTGGCATTTGCCCAGTGTCTTTGACCTGGTAACTCTTCATTTGTATAACTCTTTGTTAGAATGTTATGGAATGTTCCTTTGGCATTCTTAGAGCCAGAAAATGACAAGCCATTTTTGTGATTATCTCCGGAGTTTTGCGCCAGTGCAGCCAGTTAGTGAAGAAGGCTAAGAGGGCAATATGGACATTGGAAAGGAAAAGCGAAATGATTATTATTTGCAGAAAACCAGAGAATCAACTTGAAAACAAATAGATGTACTAGTGAGTACTATTGTGAGGGCGAGTTTCAATACAATTACCAAAGCCACCTGACACAGTGACAACTAAACAAGAAGAACATAATACGTAACAGCAGTGAGAATACATGGCCCCTAAAATCCAGCCTCACAAGGAATATATGTGAACTACATGAAGAAGGCAAATATTGCTGTGGAGGTGAAAAGAACATTGTGAGTGAAAAAGAAAAACCACGTTTCTGGTTGGACAAAATAGAGATTATATGATAAATCAACTGTTCACAATCTACTTGTAGGTTGGGTCAATTCTACTCTAGATCACAGTGGATTCTGGATTCTGAATTGATCAGGGAAAGTTCACAAATGATCACATGTAATCTTTTTTTCTTCTAAATAATTCCCATATTTCCCCAAGACATCATCTCTTCTACCAGCCCAGCAGCTATTATTTCATGAGTTGTCTTATCTTACAATTCTTGTCCATGGTAGCCACAATTTACGATTTATTTATTTTTATTAAACAATAACGAGGAGAACATGTGATCGTATACCTGTTCTGACTGAAAATCCTTCACTAACTTACTGTTGCTTAAAGAAAAGCAGAAGTCTTCTTGAGGCCTATGAAGTCCCATGTCAACTGACTCCCCTGCCCTGGCCACCTGGCCCATGGTCTGACGCCATGTCTTCTGTTTCCCACCTGTTTGTAGGTTCACATTTCAAGACCTCTGTTGTTCCTTCTGCTTGTATCTCTCTTTTTATTCCGTGGACATTTCTTTCTTGTTCTTTTCTTTTTCTTCTCTGTGTGTAGGAGTCGGGGAGTCATATGCATGGGTGTGTACATTGGTGTAGAAGCTGGAGGACACCCTCAGGTGTTGTTCCTCAGCCATTGTTCATCTTTCTTGATATGGGCTACTTCACTGGTGTGGGATTCACTGAGTAGGCTAGACTGGCTGGCCTGGGAGCTCCAAGGATCCACCTGATTTCACCTCCCCAGTGCTGAGACTACAAAAGGGTTCCACCACACCCTGGCATTTTAAGTGGGGTCTAGAGACCAAACTCAGGTCCTCATGCTTGTGAGTCAAGTGCCTTGCCAACTGAGCTGTCTCCTCAGTCCTGTTCTTCATCCTTTAAGAGATAATCTCCATCAGATATATAAATATATTAGACTTATCTATGCATATATATGAGAGATTAGAGAGAGAGAGAGAGAGAGAGAGAGAGAGAGAGAATGACGGCATGCACTTGCCATGGCCCATGTGTGAAAGACTGACAACCTCAGATGTCAGTCCTTGCCTTCCACCTTGTTTGGGACAGGATCTCTCATTCTCTGCATTCACCAGGCTAGCTGGCCCACAAGCTTCTGGTAGTCTTATGCCTTTTCCTCCCATCTTGCCATAGAGGAACAGAAACTCACACTACAGCTTTATGTGGGGTCCAGGGACTTGAACTCAGATACTCCTGCTTGTGGGGCAGGTACTTTATCCAGAGTTATTCACCCAGTCCTATATCATGTATTTTAAAGGAAGACTTAAGTACATTTCATCATATTCAATTGTGGGGTCTAATGCTTCTTCATAGGATATAGAAAAGTTCTAATGAATAATTTGTGTAATAAGTATTTTTAACAGCTTTAAATGCTGCTAGAATATAAGCCATATTGATATCAAATCCCTTGTGTCACTCACCTGTGTCTATCAGATCTTGATAATTCCTTGCACTAGCAAGCATTCTAGTTTCATAGACTATCAGATGGAATGAAGAAAACATTGCTAAGAAGCAGCATTGCAATAACAGATAACTTATGATGAAACCATAGTGGTTTAAACAATGTATTGCTTGTCCTAGCATTGAAAGAATAATCAATAAAACATAATGTTAAACCTCAGAAACAATGCCTTGTATAGATTATTTTAAAAGACATCTGATAAAAATAACAATCAAAGAGCTTAATAAAATATACTTAGTATATAGTGCAATGACCATCATGTAGTGTTTTGGGTTAAAACATGAAACTATGTTCTAGAAAACAAAATAAATTCTAATTATGAGAAAATAGCACTTTATTAATGTGTTCAAAGAAACAATTTGTGGGCTATTAATAGGATTAACAAAAATAGTTTTATAGCTAAGAGAGTCTAAGGTGTTTCTGATTCAACTAAGCTGTTTTCTTTACTGCAGACGTCATTAAGAGAACACTAATGCACGGTGTGAATTCATAGGCTTGTCATAATGCAGTCTTTGGCACAATGATGTGGAACTATTTTCATTTTCAATGTACAGCACCAATTTGGGAAATCTGGAATAGAAACTCTAAGCAAATGACAAGAGTAATTTTGAGAAACTGTTGTCTAATTTTGCTGGTAGGTGACCTTTCTAAACATATTAGAGGCAGAACTCCAAAAGGAAATTTGTCTTTCCCAAAGGAAATTGTTTTATCAAGGTTATCAGGCACCAGGAAAACTCTCACATTAGTTGACTATAGCATACTTGAATATTGTCTCCAAGGGCCACACTTCCCTTCCTCTGTAACAGTTGACCAGAGGATGCTAGTCCAGCAAGATTGACCCTACTCTTCCCCCTACCTCACGTGACAACAGCATGTAAGAATCTTGGAATTCTCTCACCTCAGGCCCTCTGAAGTAGGACCTTCCTGCTGGCACAGGAATGAGCTGTGGGGAGACTTGCTGGACTTTTTATTACCTTGGTATCAACCTGCTTATGTTGATTGGCTCCCCAAGCAAGGGAAAAGACAGACATTGGGTTTAGTTACTTTCTCATGGCGATGGAAAAAGGCCACTTCAGAAATATTTTGGCTTAGTTTCTTTCAGTTACATCATCCATCATGGTGGGGAAGACGTGGGGGCAGGGACATGAAGCAGCTGGTCCCATTCTGTCCACTGTGAGGAAGAGAAAGAGATGAAGGCTGGTGCTCAGCTAACGCTCTCCTTTCACCCCTGGCCCATGGAGTGGTGTCACTCATGGTTAAGATGGGTCTTCCCACCTCAACTAACCCAATCAAAGTACTTCTTCCCAGGCAAACCCAGAGGCTTCTTTCCGTGGTGACTCTAGGACCTGCCCAGTTGATAGTCACTAGAAACCATCACACTGAGAGAATATCAGAAGGAAACTGGCAGGACTAGAGAATGCTGCTTACCATACAAGCTTGGAAGAGGAAAAGATTTAAATCATAGAAATGGGTTTATATTAGAAATGGAAATGGTCAAGACATATTAACTGAAGTTGCAGAGTTTCTTCTTTTTCTAATAATTTAATTTTCAAGAGAGCATGTCTTGTGGGCTTAATTTTGATTACATATGCATTCAGTGACTAAGAGAGGCAGGGTTTCTAATTATAGCCACACCCCAGAGACTCTTCAATGGGTCAGGAGAGAAAGTAGATTGGAATTCTGTTAAGAAGAGACAGTAGGGCTGGAGAGATTGCTAGGTGGTTAAGGTGCTTGCTTGCAAAGCCTATTGAACCAGGTTTGATTCGCCAGTACTCATGAAAAACTAGATGCACAAAGTTGCACGTGCATCTGGAGTCCATTTGCAGTGCCAAAGGAGCCTGGTTCACCAATTCTTTCTGCCTGTCTTCTATCTCTCTCTCTCTCTCTGCTTGACAATAAAATAAATTTAAAAAAATCTAAGTCTATGGGGGACATACATTTACATTTAAAAAAATAGAAGAAAGTAGATGCCAGGAAACCAGATAAATTTGATGAGTAAGTTGGGGACAGAGAGGAGGGAGATGGGGGTGCCATCACAAGATTTGCTCATACAATGTATCTAATTATTGACAAAATGATAATATTTAAAAAGTCAAAGGATAAAAAATGCAATTAATACAATTCAGAGAAAACAAACAAAAGTATGTGTGACCAGTGTATGAGAGCAAATGGGTGACATTGTTAACATATAAACACAGAAGTGGGCTGGAGAGATGGTTCATTGTTTAAGGCACTTGCCTGCAAAGCATAAGGACCCTGGTTTGATTCCCCAGTACCCAAGGAAAGCCAAATGCACAAAGTGGCGCATGCACGTGGAGTTCAGTGGCTAGAGGCCCTGGCCTGCCCTCCCTCTCTTTCTGTCTCTCTCTGTTCTCTCTCTTCCTTTCTCTTAAACAAACAAAAAATAAATGTACAGATGAAAATTCAAAGGATAACCCAGAAAAGGGGCTGCCGTAAGACAAAAACACAAAGGAGAACGTCCTTCCAAAGTGTAAACTGTAAACAAGAACATTGGAAAACTTAGTCTTCAGAGAACTACAAATGAAGGCAAGATTGTTTTAATCCATCAAAGTTTGCAAAATTGATAACATTGGCTTTTTAAAGGAGGAATAAACATTCACAACACAATGTCAGATTATAGAGAAAACGGTATTTTTGTCATATTCTGATGAATTTAAATTGCTTTATAGGAACTATTTGACGTT
Organism: Zapus hudsonius; assembly: GCA_004024765.1. Lineage (NCBI taxonomy): Eukaryota > Metazoa > Chordata > Mammalia > Rodentia > Dipodidae > Zapus > Zapus hudsonius. Next base: position 3,713 of record PVHP010036589.1, on the reverse strand, counting down.
ATGCCCTCAAAGCCCTACTATGCTTATGTATTTTGACTAAACAATTCATCATTGATTAATTTAACTTAATTGCCTTAGATTTTTGAAAGTGATTCATATTTATTTCCGTATCATTTATAGTGGTGAAAAAGAAGAAATAATGTGTATGACCTAGAATATAGAATTTATAAATAAATTATGCCACATCTGTATACTGCTGCATATATTAGAAACAATGTTTTTGAAAACTATTTAATGCCCTAGAAGATTATTAACATTGATTATATTTAAGAAAACATCATAAACAGGGTTTAAAAAGCCAATGATATGGAAAAGTGATGATATATTAAAATGTTAGCAGTGAATTTATTGGGGGGAGATGGACATCAAAGGGTTTGTTTTTCTTTTGTGTGTGTTTCTATATTTTTAGACTATTCTATAATGATTATGACTTTTGCCAACATAGAAAAGCCAAACAAATGTTAGTGGCACAAACTGCTTTTAGTACATTTGAAGAATGTTTTGATCAGCACAGTCATTTGCATTGTATATTATATTACTACAAATAATCTTTGCCGCAATTTTGCTATCCATGTAGGATTCTTCTACAGTAGTTAAGGAAAGACTCCTTTGTGACAAATTTAATAAGTATTTTCAGGTGCTTTTATGGGCTTCATGTCATGCTAAGAATTAAAAAAAAACTTACAGCAGGAAGTTGAGTCCTACTATGCAGAGGATAATCAATTCTAGCTAATGCAAATGACTCCCTAGAGGATGGAAATCTTTATGACACCACCCCACCAAGGGGGAGGTGTTACAATGACCATTCATTGACTGCTTCCCTATAGGATTAGGGTTACAAGTGAGCCTGACCACGGCTAGATGTTGGCCCTCATGGTTAGTCAGGAAACATGCTGAACCACTAAACCATCTCTCCAGTGTCAGCCAACTCCTCTCTGTGATATTCATAATGGAGATTCATAAAATTTCCTAGAAATTTTGTTTTCAGGTGTTTCTTAGCTTGGAAACTATTTTAGTCCAATTTTAAAAAGAAAAATAGTGATTTAAAAATTGACATTAACCTTGGAAATTACCTCATCATTCGAAGAATGTGTTGGGATCCCTTTTTAAGGCAGTAGCCCAGAAGAAATGCCTCCATGGACTCATGGTTAAGATGCTTTTTTTTTTTTTTATCTCTGCCTTAACAGTTGGAGGGCAGCAAAGATTTCTCTAGAAAGGTCTTGGTTGTGCTTGCTTTCAGGTCACTGCTTCAGTCATGGTCAGTCAGGCAGAAATACATCAAATGTGAGCCATACTCTATAACCAGTTTTGACATAGCCACTGGTGTATGTGCACACATATTTCTTCTATAAGAAACAGACAACAGAGGGGCTGGAGAGATGGCTCAGTGGTTAAAGGTACTTGCTTACAAAGCCTGCTGGCCCTGGTTCAATTCTCCAGTACCAATATACAGTCAGATGCACAAAGTATCACATGTATCTGGAGTTTGTTTGCGGTAGCAAGAGGTCCTGGCACACCCATATTCTTTCTCTCTCTTTCTCTCTCTCCACAAATAATTTTAAAAGTTACAAAATTAAAAACAAGAAATAGATAATAGAGGCTGGGGATGTAGCTCAGTTGGTAGAATGTCTGCCTAGCATGCACAAGCCCTGGGCTTGATCTGCAGTATTGTATAAACTGGGTGTGGTGGTGCATGCCTATAATCCCAGCAATGGGGAGGTAGAGGCAGGAGACTCAGGATTTCAAGGTCATCCTTAGTTACATAGGAAGTTTGAAGCCAGTTTGAGACACCTGAGACCCGATATGAAAAGGCAGGAAGGAAGAAAAGAAGGAGGAAGGAGGAATAAGGAAGAAGGGAAGGAAAAGGAGGGGAGGGAGGGAAGGGAAGAAAGTAGGAACTTGAAGCCCTGCCATCATCCTGTACCCTGGAGGTGATAAATTGTTCTTCTTTCTGCATTATGAGCCAAGCCACCATTGTTTCTTTGCCAGCTACAGCCTCTCAAGGGAACCTTTAACCCCTACCCCAAATGACCTCCACACAGCAGCCAGTGTTCTTGTTCATATTGTAGAGATAGTTCAAATATGAAACAAATCAAGCCATACACCCTCAGTAACCACACACTAGGGCCAGGAGAACCTGGCTGAATACTAGGCTATCCATGGTCCCCTGTCACAAGGACTGATCCAGATGACCTATGGAGGAGGATATCCAGCCGATTGGGGATGGTGGAGGAGGGCATTGGGGAACTGGGGATAACAACTCATTGTTTGCCCACTAAATAATGTAACTCATAATGGACAATAAAAAAGGTTTCAGAAATACAGATTAAGAAGAAGAAAAAAAATCAAGCCATAGCCCCTCTTTGGTGGTTTGAATGTAAAATAGCCCCATAGCCTCAGGGGTTCATGATTAAGTTTCCTAGTTAGTCCTCAACTTGAAGGATTTGGAAGATGAAGCCTGTTAGAGGAAGTGTGTCACCAGGGCTGAACCTGGAGGTGGAGTTCAGTCCCAGGTGTGAGTTCAGAGCCAGCTCATGCTTGCGGTTGCTTTGTGTGGTCTCCCTGCTGTGGACATATGATGAAATGAGCCAGCTTCTTCCACCATGATGAAGCTTCTCCTGGAATATGTAAGCCTGAAATAAACTCTTTCCTCCCATAAACTGGTTGGGTGTTTTCCTCAGCAATGAGAAGGTAATTGCAACAGAAAATTTCTGTGTTCAATAGCGTCTTTGCCCAGTCCAGGTAAAACCCAAAGCCCTTGGTTCTTCCTGTTTGTGACTTCTCTTCCTCCTCCTCCTCCTCTTCCTCCTCCTCCTCCTCTTCCTCCTCCTCCTCCTCCTCCTCCTCCTCCTCCTCTTTTCCTGTCCAAGCATTTTTTCCTTTCCTCCTGAACTCTAGAGTCCCAGGTCAGAGTCCTTGTGCTGATTTCCCTCCTTCTCTACTATTCTTCCCTCAGATTTCAAGGTAGACTACCCCTTCCCTCTCCTGCATGTCCTGAAATGTCCCATCCTTGGTCATAGCCTTCATTCACATGTTTGTTTTTAACTCAAGAAGCTGGATAGTGGAGCTATAAGCCAAACGGGCCATAATTCTCATCATACCTCCCCAAATTTACAGACTACTAGGGAAAGACAAGTAACTACAGAGGAACACATTCTTTTTCTTCTTTCTTTTCTTTCTTTTTTTTTGGTGTGTAGCATATGTGGTATGGTGTGTAGTGTGTGTGTGTAGATGCACACATAATGTGTGTATGTTCATAGCTAGAGGAGAATGCTGGGTGCCATTTTTTGTGACTCATCTGTGTATTTCCTTGAGACTGAGTCTTTCCCTCAATCTGGAGCTGCTGTTTTTATTTATTTATTTATTTATTTATTTATTTATTTATATTTTCATTTTTTGTCAGTGATGACTCTCTGGTCTCCTCTCCCCATCCCCACAGGACTGAGGATATAGAAATGGGTAGCCATGCCTACTTTTTTACATGAATGCTGGAAAATTGAATGCAAGCTATCATAGCCCTTCTCAGGTCCTCATGCTGAAGAGGTAAGCACTCTTGAGTTACTGAGCCACCTCCCCATCCCACAAGCACATTCTTAATCCTTACACTGCCCTTCATCTCAGGTCTTAACTATCGGGAAGAATTCTAAAGTGTAGATTAATATTTGTCATGAATGAATCCACACAGGATTTTTTTACCTGGATCTTTTTTTTTT
>PVHP010036588.1:0-17824 GCA_004024765.1 Zapus hudsonius | reverse complement strand
GAAGAGGGGAGGAAGGGGGAGGAAGGGAGGGAGGGAAGGATGGATGGATGGATAGATGGAGGGAAGGAGGGAGGGAGGGAAGAAGGGGAGGGAAGGATGGATGGTTAGGTGGATGGATGGAGGGATGGATGGATGGATGGATGGAGGAAGGGACCAGCAGCATCGTCCTTAGGGAAACAGCTCAGGGTCTGGGCTCCTAGGGGTGTGAGGTTACACCACTGTTGGCTCCAGCACCCTTGACAGAAACCTCCCTCCGCAGGGGAGGCTCTGGAGTTGAGCCTGACAGGCGCCCACAGCCACGGAGCGCACAAGAAAAAGCACAAGAAACACAAGAAGAAACACAAGAAGAAACACCATCAGGAGGAGGAGGAGGAGGCCGGGCCCACCCCTCACACTCCTGCTAAGCCCCAACTTAAACTTAAAATCAAACTGGGTGGGCAGGTCCTGGGCACCAAGAGGTGAGGCCAAGAGAGTAGGTGTTTTGGGGGGAGCAATTTAGGGGCAGGTGGAGCTAGAAGTGAGCAGCTGGTTTGGACTTTTCTAGAAGACAGAGTGAACAGTGGCTCTAAGGTCCCCATTACGGCAGCAGGAGGAGGGAAATCTATGGTTATGGGCATGGCGGACACTTGCCTACTAACCAGCAGTGTCGCTTGTCTGCAGCGTTCCCACCTTCTCTGTGATCCCCGAGGGGCCCCGCTCGCCCTCTCCCCTGATGGTTGTGGATCACGAAGAGGAACCTATGGAAGGGGTCCCCCTGGAGCAGTACCGAGCCTGGCTGGGTGAGATTTGGAGGCGGAGGAAGCAGGGAACTGGTTTCTCATATCTGGCTAAAGGAAGCGTTGGTCCCGAAGTGAGACTCTGGAGTATGAACTTTGCCAAATAATTCTACTTCTCTCTCTCTAACACTCCCACACAGATGAAGACAGTAATCTGTCTCCCTCCCCACTGCGGGACCTGTCAGGGGACCTGGGGGGCCAGGAGGAAGAGGAAGAGCAGAGATGGCTCGATGCCCTGGAGAAGGGGGAGCTGGACGACAATGGAGACCTCAAGAAGGAGATTAATGAGCGGTTGCTTACTGCCAGGCAGGTTGGTTGGTTCATTCTTTTCTGTTGTTAGTGGTGGTGGGTTTTTTTTTTTTTTTTTTTTTGCAAGAGGAGAGTGAAGTTTTATTCTAAACCCAAGCCCAGGTGGTGGTTTTTAAGCAGGGTCTCATTCTAGCTCATGTGGACCTGGAACTCTGTAGCCCCAGGTTAGCCTTGAACTCGCTGCGATCCTCCTGCCTCAGCCTCCCAAGTGCTGGCACGAAAGGCGTACACTACCTTGCCCAGCTGGTTCATTCTTTGTTCAGTCACTAAATATATATTGGGAACCTGCCATTCCCAAGCACTTGGCTAGGTTTTTGTTTTTTGGTGTTTTTTTTTTTTGTTGTTGTTGTTTGTTTTTCGAGGTGGGGTCTCACTCTAGTCCAGGCTGACCTGGCATTCACTATGTAGTCTCAGGGTGGCCTTGAACTCACGGAGATCCTCCTACCTCTGCCTCCCGAGTGCTGGGATTAAAGGTGTGCGCCACCATGCCCGGCTCTTGGCTAAGTATTGGGTAGGAGAGAAAAGCACATTTTCATTCTCACAGAGCTGGTCTTCTAATGTGGGGTGAAACAAGTCTATTTCTAAAGCTGTATAGAAAGCAGGGTGATGAAACAACAGGAAGTGATGAGGAGACACCTAGGTAGGGCAGTTTGGGAATGTCTATTTGAAAAGACAGCATTTCCAATATCGGAGGAGCTTTTCAGTCAAAGAGGCCAGCAGATACAAAGCCCACAGGCACACAGACCCTGAAACTTATTACATGTCAAGCAGGTTAAAGGAAGGGAAAAAATGACCCTCACTCACTGAGTGGCGATAGAGCTGACCTGTGGTTCAGTCTTCTGGCTTCTATGCAGAGAATATATCTTAGTGGGGGTTAGGGTTAGAAACAGGAAGGTGTTGAGTTGGATGCGGTGGTGCTGTGCCTGAAATCTCAGCACTCAAGAGGCAGGAGGATCGAAGCAAGTTTGGGGCTAGCCTTGTCTATATATCGAATTCTAGTCCAACCTTGTCTCAAAACAAACAGCAACTAAAAACAAAATGCCGAGGAACTGGAAAGATGGTTCAGGGAATAGTGTTTGCTACCCAAGTATAAGGACATGAGTTCAAATCCCTAGCATCCATCTAAAAGCTAGGTGCCACCACTGGAGAGGCAGAGACAGGAGGATCACTGAAGCTTTGACCTCTGGCCTCCACACATACCACATACACCCTCCCAAAAATCATCACCACCACCCCTCAAAAAAAAAACCAACAAGAACAACCTATGGAAGTATGGGACAGAGTTTTGTTTTGTTTTTAAGGCAGGGGCTCTCTCTAGCCCAGGCTGACCTGGCACTCACTCTGTAGCTCCAGGCTGGCCTCGAACTCATGGTGATCCTCCTACCTCTCCCTCCTGAGTGCTGGGATTAAAGGCGTGGGCCACCATGGCTTGGCACAGAGTGTTGGTACCCAGGGTAGAGAGGTGACAACGCAGAGGGCCTGGGAGGGCCCCAGGGAAGGCGCTTCCCAGGACCCTGCCTTCCATGTCCCCTCTTCTCCCTGGGCCGGTGGCCCTCAGCACTCCGTCTGTCTTTCCTCAGCGAGCTATGCTGCAGAAGGCCCGGAGCCAGCCCTCCCCGGTCCTGCCTCTGCCCGCGGCCGGGGGCTGCCCGGCCCCGGTTCTCACGGAGGAGATGCTGCTGAAACGAGAGGAACGGGCCCGCAAGAGGCGGCTGCAGGCGGCCCGGCGGGCGGAGGAGCACAAGAACCAGACCATCGAGCGCCTCACCAAGACGGCTGCGCCCAGCGCGCGCGGGGGCCGCGGGGGCGCACGGGGCGAGCGGCGCGGCGGGCGGGCGGGCGCCCAGGCCCCGGCCCCGGCCCCGATGGTGCGCTACTGCAGCGGGGCCCAGGGCTCCACCCTGTCCTTCCCCCCGGGCGTCCCGGCGCCCGCGGCCGTGCCGCAGCGGCCCGCACCGGCCGGTCCGCCCCCGCGCTGCTCGGTGCCCGGCTGCCCTCACCCGCGCCGCTACGCCTGCTCGCGCACGGGCCGGGCGCTCTGCAGCCTCCAGTGCTACCGCCGAAACCTGCAGATGCGCCTGGGGGGCCCCGAGGGGCCTGGGTCCCCCCTCTTGGCTACCTGAGGCCCCTGGCCCACCTGGACTTGGCACCTTCGCCCACGCCGGGTTTTCAGTGTCCCCCACCCATTAAATGTCATGCGGTGCCTGAGTGTGTACAGAATTAGGGGAGTGGGATGTGCGCAAACCATCCTGCTGGAACCCACCGCCAGCAGCCCAGGGCACCTGCGCCTGGACACCCGCACCGGTGGGATCATCTGCGGTGCTGCTCCGGAATTTGGCAGCCGGCTGGAGCCAATCGGCGGGAACTTCGCTCCTAGGACGGCCACCCATTGGCTGATGAGTCAAGGCCCGGCTTGGCGCTCCCATTGGCCAGCGTGGCTGTCAGGCCGAGTCGGGATGGAACCTTCCCCCATTCTTTGTCTGAGCGAGCTCTCGTTGTCTGGGAGAGCCGGGGGCGGGGCCTCCGCGGATTGGTCAGAGGTACAGACCTGTGCTCCGTCCCTATTGGCCGGTCCTTGGAGGTGCGACGCTGATTGGTTGGACCTGGCCGACCTGGGTCCTTGTCGGAGGAGCTCTCCCCGGGTTGGGAGCTCCGGCCGCGGAGTGATGGTGGCGGTCGAGAAGATGGGCCGGGCAGGGACCATGGCGGTGGCGGCAGAGGTGGCAGGGGCGGGGCAGCTGGCGGTGGAGGAGGCTGTGGTCTTCGGGGGGCTGTAGGTGGAGGCATGGCTCGGGCCAGCAGCGGGAACGGCAGCGAGGAGGCCTGGGGGGCACTTCGGGCGCCGCAGCAGCAGGTATCCAGCAGCTCCCCGACCCCATCGCGACAGCCATTTATTTCTCTCCCCTTTCCTGTCCCTTCCTGTGTGGGGTGGGGGAGGAGCTCACGGAGCCAAGGTGCTATGAAGTTCCTAAACACGACCCTTCCACTCTAGCTAAACTTTGGAAGCTAGCGCAGTTGACTTTACCTGCAGCCTCTTTACCTACAGACCCCATCCCGTGGCTGCTCCAGAGACCCTCAGAGCAAGGCCCCCAGGGAGGCCTCCCTCTGTCTTGGAACAGTTATTTGTGATGTCTTTTTTTTTTTTTTTTCTTATGTGCCTATTGTCACAACAGAGTCCGGCAGCGTCTTCTCTTGAGGGAGCAATCTGGAGAAGAGCTGGAACCCAGACTCGCGCCTTGGATGCCATCCTTTATCATCCGCAGCAGCCCCATCTGGTTGGGAGCACTGCTCTGGTCTCACACCGCCCCTCCTCTTCCCTAGGGAGCGTGAGACCCTGGGGTGGAAGATCCATCTTGGGCTGTGTGGGAGGCCGACTGTGGGGCATGACCCTAAATCCCTGCCCATTGTCTTAAGACTTTTTAAAAAGCTTATTTTTATTTATTTACTTTTGAGCAGAGAGTATGTCTGGGCATGCTAGGACCTCCGGCCACTGCAAAGTTTGCTGTCTAGATGCATGCGTCACTTTGTGCATCTGGCTTTCTGTGGGTGGCTACTGGAGGATCGAACCTAGGCAGACTTTGCAAGCAAGCACATTTAACCTCCGAACCATCCCTGCAGCTCTAAGACTTTTGAAGCAGCTAAGACTGTCTTCTGGGTTCTGCCTAAAGGCTCCCTTAACAGAAAATATCCTCCCTGGCCAGGCTTGGATGAGAGAAGTCTTGGTTTTACAAGGCTGAAAATTGCCTTCTTTGTATGCCCACACTTTGTTTTCTACACTGATTTCTTGCTATTCCAAATGGTCTTCCATTATTGACAGATGTTGGAATGCTCCTCCCGGCACCCCTTACTCCCCCATCTTTCTAAACGGAGTTGGCTCCCAGGATGGGTAGCATATATGCAGGGGGTGGACAGCACCTTGGGCTGGAATCTCCCTTACCTCTAAGTCCCTCCTCGCCTCCAGCTTCGAGAGCTGTGTCCAGGAGTGAACAACCAGCCTTACCTCTGTGAGAGCGGCCACTGCTGTGGGGAGACTGGCTGCTGCACCTACTACTACGAGCTCTGGTGTGAGTCTGCAGAGGGGTCCTTCTCGGTCCCCCTGCCCACCCTCCCCTGGGACCTTCTCTGCATGGGAGGTGTCTGAGATGCACCCTCCTTGCCTCCTGCAGGGTTCTGGCTGCTCTGGACTGTTCTCATCCTCTTCAGCTGCTGCTGCGCCTTCCGCCACCGAAGAGCTAAACTGCGGTTGCAGCAGCAGCAGCGGCAGCGTGAAATCAACCTGTTGGCCTACCATGGGGCGTGCCACGGGGCTGGCCCTGTTCCTTCGGGCTCACTGCTTGACCTTCGTGAGTGACTTGAGGCTCTGGACAGAGTATCTGTGGCCTTTCCCAAACCAGGACACCATTTCCATTTACAGACGTTTCAAAGGACCCTTTCCCTCATGTGAGAGATCCCCGTTGCCTTCCACCACCCATGCTGTTCTCTTCTCTGCAGGCCTCCTCAGCACCTTCAAACCCCCAGCCTATGAGGACGTGGTTCACCGCCCAGGCACACCACCACCTCCTTACACTATGGTCCTAGGCCGCCCCTCGACTGCTTCCAGTGAGTGCACCTGCTGCTCCTCTGCGTCCACCTGCCCTGCCCACTGCGTGGGGACAAGTGTGGGAGGTGTTTCCTCCCACCAGAGTGCGTCCCCTCATCAGGAGAGTGAGCCCGAGGCAGGGTTGAGCCCAGCCCACACCCCCCCATCCTGCCGCTACCGTCGCCTGACTGGTGACTCAGGTATTGAGCTCTGCCCTTGTCCCGACTCTAGTAAAGGTGATCTAGTCAAGGAGGCGAGGGCTGGAGCCACTTCGCCAGATCTGGAGGACCACTCCCCCCGTCCACTGCCCCCAGATCCCATGCTCCAGGTTTCTCCCGTGGGACTGGCTTCCAGTGACCAGGACATCCCATAAGTAGTTTGGGCAGGGAGTGGAAAAGCAGCCTGGTCCCAACTTCAGTCCTCTGGCCCCTCCCTGCCCTTCTAGAGTCTGCCTGGAAGGGAGGAGCTCTGAAGAGAGGGCTTTACTGGGGGACTGTGTGAGCTTTTCCCACCCCCGTGACATACACAGGAGCCTCTGATCTCATTAAAGAGATGTGAACCAACTGCTTGTGGATTTGGGGAGGATAGACCTCAACACTGCACAGCACATGGCCCAATTGGGTTTGAAGGGGACAGGTGGCAGCCATTTGTCACTTTTCCTAAAGACACCAGGTAGCCCGGAGACCTGAGCTGACATCTCTAAGGGAGGCAAAGCTGTCAGAAGCAAGAGTAATTTTTTTTTCTAATTTATTTAGAAAAATAGACTGGGTTCACATCCACCCCTGGGCTATGTGGGATGACAGGAAGGAGACGCACCTGAGATGAGCTTCGGAAGGGCTAAAGGCCTGTGGCCAGTGCCAGAGACCTTGTCTGTCCAGAACGGCCTAAGTGGCTGGGCCTCCCTTCCACCCCCTTCAGTAGTCTTCAGCCATGATCAGTAAGATAAGGCTGGTCCAGCCCTGGAAGGGGCGGCAGCCCATGCCTCGCCCGTCCTGGTCACTGTACTGTTCCCAAAGGAACCCTGTAGCCTCGTACTGCCGCCGCACATTGTTCACCACGTTGGCACGGAGCTCACTGTGGAGCTTGGCAGCCTGGGCCTGGTGAGGACCCTCCAGATGCCCATAGTAGTGGAGTGCCCCCAAAGCCAGGTAGTTGATATTCAGCCATACTGCCCCCCGCCAGTAGGGAGGGTCATGCTCAGAATTGCGCTTGCCGTAAAAGGGGCTGGAGGCCGCAAGGGACCGCAGTCCAAATGGGCTCCAGAGGTGGCGGCGGTCCCCTAGAACATCCAGCAGGGGCCCTAAGCGGGGTGAGCCAGGGTCCAGCAGCCGGAGCAACAAGGGGAAAAGAGTGACATAGCCCAGGGCGTCCACATATTGTAAGCGAGGCTGGGGCCGGCCAACCACCCGAACCAGTCCCTGAGGTGGCCGAGGCTTGAGCTGTACTGCCTTTGTGTGGTTCCCAAAGTCAGCAAAGACCCCCAGCTCTGGAGCCCAGTGTAGTTTGTCCAGCATCTCCTGCTCCTCCAGGGAGGCAGCCAGTGGGCCCAGCTCTGCAGCTGCCTCAGTCTCCCCCAGCTGCTCTGCAAGCTGTGACAGAACCCGGGCACCCAGTGCCACCCAGCATCTCAGGTCTAAGTGGCGCTCTGTTGCAGAAGGGTGTGAAGCCCTGGGGTAGTCATCCAGCCCCGAGGGCAGTGTCTTGGGGTTCAGTAGGGTGGGCAAGGCTGAGTCCCGGCCCCGCCAACGGTAAGATAGTGGCACTGGTCCCGCCTGGGTTTGATGGAGCCAGGAGAACCAAGCGTATAGGCGAGGGAAGGCTCTGCGGAGGAAAGCCAAATCTGCAGGGTCACCGCCTTCCAGCATGTGCCAGACTGGCAAGAGCAGAGTTGGGGGGTTGGCATGGGCTGCCCGTTGCACTAGGAATTCTGGAGGCACCCGGGCTCGTGCCTCATCTCCCAGTATCTGCTCCCGCCCAATCCAGCCATCAGCATTAAGCAGCCCCAGCCAGTGGCCTAGAACCTCCCGGGTGAGTCGGGGATCCCACCGCTGGACCACTAGCTGGTGAAAGCCTTCATCCCAAAGGAATCCTCGCGGGAAGAAGGACCGGGAAGGCACCCCCGAGAACAGAGGGACAGGTGGGAAAAGGACAGGGTTCCCCTTCTGCTCAGATCCTTCTACCCCAGTGTCTGGCAATACCAGACCCTGTCCATAGAAGTAGCCAATCCCACCAAGGAGGCCACTGAGGGCAACCTGACCCAAAGCCTGCTCCCCAGGGCTCAGACCCTTCTCCTTTAGCTGGAAGGTCTTCTCAAAACGCTCTCGAAAGGCTGCAGCATGGCTCTCTAGAGCCTGGGTCAGCATGCTGCCTGTGAGCTGCCCCAGGTCTTGGTTCCCTCCTGCCCGGGCACTGCCAGATTCAAACAGGAACTCCACAGAAAAGGGAACTCTCAGCGTCACCTGCTGTATCAAGAATTGCCCTTGCCCGCTTGGGCCTCCCTCTTCCCATTTTAGAGATCCAGGCAAACCCAGGTAGCGTTCAGGAGAGGCCCCTGGGGGCCGGTGCTGAAACCAACTCTTTAGGCGACTCTTCACCATCTCTGTCAGCAGAGGCAGTCCCGGGTTGGAGGACCAGAAGACATTGTAGCTTGAAGAAAGAAGGCAAATAGGAATTAGAATTCAGTAAAAGGGAGTGGGGATTACCCAGGGAAATACCAAGTGCCCAGGAGCTAGGAGACAGGACTTGGCAGTGCTGGGAACATGGAGAGCCACCGTAAGGAGGCAAGGTGGGGAAACAGAAACTGGGCTGAAGTGGCTCCCTGCCACCACCCCACAGTCTTTCTCTAGTTACCTGCCATACTTGGGGACAGTGTCCCCTGGACTGGTTGGTGGCAAAAGTGTGAGACGGAAATCACCAAGTTCATTGGAATGCCCACTGATAAACTTCAACTGTCCCTTGGTTTCAACCTCTGGTCGTAGGACTTCCTGGCCATCTGTCACCACATAGAAGAAGAGGGAGACCAAAGGGAGGGAAGAAGTGCCAGAGGCCTGGATGACCAAAGAGAACAACAAAATGTTAGATTAGCATTCGATTGAAAATTAGCCTTACTGAGGGGGCAGAGAGAAACATGGTAAGCATACGTCCTGCATTGCCAAGAGTCACGTAGGTAGGTAGGTAGGTGGACCCACCCCATAGGATGAGCTAAAGTACCTTGCTCAGGGGACAGAGTATTTCTGAGCTACATCCTACGCTAAGAACTCTGCATGGATTAGTTCACTTAATCCTTACAACCTTGTGATTTAGGCACAGTTCTTATCTCCGCTTTACAAACATGGAAATCAGGACTTGGAGGTAGGAAGCAAAAAGTCACAGACTCACAGGAGGCAGTAGGAGCCCCCATTTAACACTGCCTTTGCTGGCTGCAAGGGAAGGACAGGGGGGCTCTGGGCTGAGGAAGGAGTACCCTGAGGCCCTGACCTGAGGCTCTACGGTCACTCTCCAGATCCAGTCCCCTCCATGCTGACCCCCGGGCCTCTTGACGAACTCAGTGGTGAGCCTTAAGGCTCCATCCTGGATGTGCTGCCGCCCGAAGGACAGGCCGTCGTGGAACTCCCAGCCATAGGGACCCACGCCGTCTCCCTGTTCACACGTGTGCCTGAGCCTAGGGGCCCCTGGGGCGGCGCCCTGCTGCGCCCACATCAGTCCTGGGGGGTAGAATGGCCACGTGAGTCAAAGAGATGGCTGTCCCTCTGGATATCCTTCGATCACTGCTGAGCCATGGGCCCCACCAGCTGGACTAATGGGGTCCGCCTGCCTGCCCGCCCCTCCCCCCAGGGCCCGGTTACCGGTGAGCAAGGGCTTCGGGCTGCGAGTCTTCATGCCGAAGTAGACGTGGGGCCGGTAGGTGCCCCAGAGGAGCTCGGGGTCGGGGCCGGGGGGCAGCGCCGGGGGCGCCGAGTGCAGCGTCACGGCCCGCCGGGCCCGGTACCACGCCAGCACCCAGCACCCGGACAGCACCAGGGCCAGCGCCAGGACCACGACGGCCAGCGCCGCGCCCCCGGCCGCGCCCCGGGGCCCCGCGCCCTTGCGCCCGGGGCCGCCGCGAAACGACCTGTCCACGACCCGCGGGCCCTCCGCCGCCGCCGCCGCCGCCGCGCGCCTTCGCCGCTCGCCCCGGGCCATCCCCGCGCCCAGGCCGCTTGAATCGCGTCCCGGCGCCGCGCGCCCGCCCGCCGGAAGTCCCGCCCCTCCGCGCCGCGAGCCGGAAGCCGCAGTGGACCCGTCGGGGCCGGCCGCGGGCCACAGCTTTTTCCTTTTGACGGCGATCCTGCACACGCAGCAGTGGCGGGGGGTACGTGAAGCCGAATCCGGCCCAGCGTGACCGCGAACCCCGGCTTCGATCCGGTAGCCCAGCCGGTGGCTGGCTCCAAACCCAGGCGGGTCAACCTGGGGGAAGGGCTCGGGAGGGAGCCTGGGGCCTTGGGCTTGAAGCTTTCGCCCCAGACGTGACCTCAGGTCCCCGAGTTTGCAGATTCCGGGTTTGTGCGCTCCCATAACCGGCTTAGGGGGTGGTGGGGACCGAACCCTGCTGGCTCTGTGCGTGCTCGGCAAACTTTACCATCTAAGCTGCAGCCTCAGCCCCGCTTTATTTATTCACTTGCAGTGCCAACGATGGAAGCGGGGTCTTGCATGCAGCAAAGTGCTTTGGCACCGAGCAACATCGCACCCAGCCAGACTGTGCGTACCGGGATCCTTTCCTACGGAAGGCGTTTCCTTCTCTACGACCCGGGAAGCGGAAGAGCTTGAGACTAGAATGTACAGTAGTAGTAGCAGCTGCCCCTCAGGGAGGTTTCTTTTTTAAAATATTTATTTGAAAGCCGGACGTGGGGGCGCACGCCTTTCATCCCAGCACTTGGGAGGCAGAGGTAGGAGGATCGCCGTGAGTTCAAGGCCACCCTGAGACTCCAGAGTGAATTCCAGGTCAGCCTGGGCTAGAGTGAGACCCTACCTCGAAAAACAAAAACAAAAAAATCTCAGCAGTAGAGAGGTAGAGGCAAGAGGGTTAGAAGTTCAAGGCCATCCTCAGCTGGTTATACAGAAAATTTGCATGAGACCCTGTCTTAATATACATACATACATTCATTTATTTAACCTTTAAAAAAGATGAAGTCAATCCCAGCACTCGGGAGGCAGAGGCAGGAGGATTGCTGTGAGTTCAAGGCCACCCTGAGACTACATAGTGAATTCCAGGTCAGCCTGGACTAGAGCGAGACCCTACCTCGAAAAAAACAAAGCAAAACAATTTATTTATTTGAGAGAGAGAATGGAGAGACAGCCCTATAATAGCCGCTAGGGGCTGGGGAGTGGATCTCTGGGTACCAGCTCTTGCTGCGCAGAGGACCTGAATCCAATCCCTAGCACCCATAGCCACAGGTGCCTGCTGCAACCCCACTCTTGGGGGATGGAGACAGGATCGCTGGCACTCTCTGGTCAGCTGGTCTAACCAAACAACGGTGAGCTCCAAGTTCAGAGATATCCTCTAGCTTCCGTCATGTGCACGTGCCGCACACACCCAAAAAGATTAAATAGAAATACCCTGTCAGGCATGTAGCCGTGCCCTGTGTGGGCGAAGTAACGAGATACATTTGGCAAAGGGCATAGTAGCCTGTGAGGGTTAATCTCTAGCGCCAAATCGATCCAACCTGGAATCACCCGAGACAAACCTCGGCGCACGTCTTTACCATTCCACTGGCTGGAGGAGGCTGCAGAGCACAACAGTCGTCTCCCTGCTCCCTGACCCTGGGTGGGTGCGACAAGGCCACCCCCTGCTCCCAGGCCCACCCCAATAGCGGACGGGTCCCCTGGAACAGGCAAGCAGGCCGTACGTGAGGATCTGTGCTCCTTCGTGTCGCCAGCCCCTCTCCTAGAGCAGATCCTCTCTACGCCCAGGAGTCTTTGGCCAAAGCAAGACGCTTCCTTCGTTCTTGGCTCTAATAAACTTTAATTCCAAACCCGGGGCAATTTTAAATCAATTTTAATCCCAGCACTCGGGAGGCAGAGGTAGGAGGATCGCTGTGAGCTCGAGACCTGCAGACCCTTCGGCCCGGAGGGTCACGGTCCTCCGGGGCCGCCGTCCTGCTGCGCCTCGCGCTCCGCCGCCGCCCGGGCCCGCGCATGCGTCGCGAAGGCCTTCAGCATCTCCTGCGCCGACAGGTGCGCGCCGCGCATGCGCAGGAGGTGCCCGTCGTCAAAGTGCACGTCCACGCAGGGCTCGGAGCCGTCGTGGCGCACGTCGGCCAGTACCTCGCAGTTGAGGTTGGTGGCGCGGACCTTCTCGCTGCTCACGGCCTGGAGGAAGGTCCTGCGGGGCGAGGGGACACGCGTGAGCGAGGCCGGGGCGCCCCTCCGCCGCCCTCCCGCTCCTCGACCCCGTACCTCGTGGACTCCACGTTCTTCTCGAACGGGCAGAACTGGACCCGGATCAGCTTCACCGCCTTCAACCCGAGGCGAGCCATGGCAGCCGCCGCCCCGGAAGCGGAAGCGTCCCGGCGAGAGCCGCTTCCGGGAGGACTCTAGGGGCTCGGCTCTTCCGGGGCGCGCTGCTTCCTACCGGAAGCACCCCCGAAGGCCCGGCTCCTCCCGGGGACCGTCCACCCACCGCGGAACCCGCCCTGAGCCGTGGGCCGGGCCCCGCCGCGTGTGGATCCCGTACATCCGAGCTCGCGGACCCAGCGTCAGCCCGGCCTCCGTCCCCGGTCCCCGAAGGATGCATCTTGCCCTGGACACTGGGTCGCAGGGGCTCGAGCACCTCCTAACTTCCGGCCCCGCGGGGCGCAGGTAGGCGCGCGCCCGTGCGCTTTTGCAAACTCCCGGGCAGCTTAGGACTCAGAACTGGTCGGTCCCCAGGCAGGAAAGGAAGGGCAGGCGCCATCCCGAGTGCTGGCGCGTCCTCAGGGCCAGCCAGGCCTGCTGAGTGCCCGCCAGGTAAGCCTGGGGACTCGGCCCCCCTCCTCCCGGCGGGCCCGGCAGGTGAGCTCTCCGGGCCGGGGGTGTTCCGGGCCGCCACGGGGGTGCCAAGTTCTCCAGGCTGTGGAGGCTGCCGCCGGTCAGCTCCGTGGTCTGGACCTCCTGGCAGATGCCTGGAGAGGCAGGGGCCAGCGGTGAGAACCGGGAACCCGAGGGAAGGGCGAGGACATGGCCCGGGGACGGGGAGGGACTCACAGCAGCGGTGCCGCCTCCGGGCCGCAGCCCTGGGCAGAGGCTGCTGCAGCAGGCACAGCAAGGCGGCGTCCAGCTGCTGGAAGACGCCGAGCGCCAGCAGAGTCTGGCGGAGCTCAGGGGAGAGGCCCCAGCGCTCCTCCTCCAGAATCGCCTTGACCACGCCGAAGTCTTGCTTGAGCTGCAGCGCTCCCTGCAAGCTGAACGTCCAGGTACAGTGTGGCCACCGGGCGGACCCTCCGGCCTTCCCCACAGTGCAGCGCCCCGCTGACGTCCGGCTTCCCACCCCCGGGAACTTCTCTTCCCACCTGAACCGAATCCCATGGGCGAGGATATGGTCCAGCCAGGCCCCCAGGACGGCTGTCAGCGCCTGCGCGAGGGCAGGGGCCTGGGCTTGGAGCGGCAATCCCTGCAGGCCTTGCAACACAGGTTCCAGCAGAGGGCGGACCACCGTCCCTGCGTACTCACTAGGAGCACTGGGGGGTTCTGCAATGACCAGAGAAGGGGGGGGGTCATGAGGCTTGCTCGTCCAGTGGGGCTCCGGAGAGGGGAGAGAAGGGCAGGGCCCCAAAGGTGAGTCACACCCCCTGGGAGCCCTAGCAAGAGAAGACAGTGGGCTGGGGGTACAGCTTGCCTGGGGGTTCCACCCCCAGAACCACAAAGAAAGATTAATTACCAGGACAAAGACGAAGCCTCCAGTACCGACCCTGTGGCATGTGAAGCTTGAAACCCCGTGTGGCATGTTTATGACATTCTTGATAGAAGAGACTTAGTGACTCTTCAGGCAGAAACTGTGGATAGGGAGAAAGTGAGACTTTCGAATGTGATGTTTCTCTAATCTGAGGTGCTCACTGTGGTGTACGAAAAACCCAAAACCATGTGCATAATTGTGTGGGCCTGGGTGTTTCTGGGTGAAGCTCTGAAAAGGTACGGTGTTGGGACCTTTTCTCATTAGAAGCTTTATAAGATACCATCCTAGCCAGGCGTGGTAGTGCACGCCTTTAATCCCAGCACTTGAGAGGCAGAGGTAGGAGGATCGAGGTGAATTCAAGGTCAGCCTGGGGTAGAGTGAGACCCTGCCTCAACCCCGCCCCCCCCCTCAAATATACCATTCTGTTTTACTTGTTACTTCAGAACTGAGATTGAACCCAAGGCCTGGAGCATTAGGCAAGTGTTCTACTGCTCATCTGAAGCCCCGGGGTCACTTCACTGTTCTAACAAGGCTGGAGAGACTTGCTTGCCTAGGTTCAGTTCTCCAGTACCCCCCAGAGAGATACAAAAGTGGCACATGTGTCAAGTTCGTTTGCAGTGGCCAGAGTCCCTGGTGAGTCCATTCCCTCTCCCACTCTCTGCTTGCAAATAAGTAAATATTTTTTATTTTTAAAAAATATTTTATTCATTTTCAAGCAGAGAGAGAGAGAGAGAGAGAGAGAGAGAGAGAGAGAACCAGGGCCACCACCTTGTGGGTCTGGCTCATGTGGGTCCTGGGGAATTGAACCCAGGGGGCCTTAGGCACTGGAGGCAAGTGCCTTAACCACTGAACCATCTCTCCAGACCAATAAATAGATATTTTTAAAAATACAAATTAAATGGGGGCAGGAGACATAGGAGTATAGCCTAATGGAAATATGACCAATTTACAATATGGTCATATGTTAAACTTCTCAAAAAAGGTTAAAATATGCAAATTAACTGGGTGTGATGGCGCACACCTTTAATCCCAGCACTTGAGAGGCAGAGGTTGGAAGATCACTGTGAATTGGAGGCCATCCTGAGACTCCATAACGAATAGGTCAGCCTGGGCTAAAGCGACACCATACCAGGGTGTGTGTGTGTGTGTATGGGGGGGTGTGTGATACAAATTAAACTTTTAAAAAGAGAAATATTCAGTGGACCTCTAGCACGAAAGGAAGAAAATGTAACCATTTCTCCTGATTTTTCTCTACATAATATATCTAAAATAACCAAATCATGAATCAATATGAAATACACCTGGCTTTACGTGGGCACTGGGGAACCTTGCAAGCAGGCACCTTTAACCGTTGAGCTGTCTCCAGTCAAGGTGTCTATAGGAAAAATACAACTAACAAGCGAACGAGTCACGATGGAGCTGGAATGCCACTGCTTTGCAAACTTGAATGAACCTAGACAGTTGTGTCTGTTAACATGACAGGATGGAATCTAACATTATTAGAGATGGGAAGGGGATATATATAAATGAAACAAGGGCTGGAGAGATGGCTCTGTGGTTAATGCACTTCCCTGCAAAGCAGAAGGGCCTGAGTTTGATTCCCCAGTACTCACATAAAGCCAGATGCACAAGGCGGCACACGTGCCTGGAGTTCATTTAGAGTGGCTGGAGGCCCTGACACGCCCATTCTGTCTATTATTTGCCTCTTTATCTCTTAAATAAATGAAACGAAGTTGACCATGAGTTGATAATTGTTAGAACACTGGGGTCCAAAGTATTCCTCTCTATTGGCATATATTTGAAAGTTTTCCATAGTAAAAAACAGAAAACAACAAAAATTAGCAAAGCAAGAAAAGATAAATTTTGTGGAGATTCCAACATTGCTGGGATCTTCCACCGCAACCCCCCCAGCTCCTCACCCAAGTTGGCACAGAGAAGTCTCACCTGCATCTGTGCAGTGAGCTTCTGTATCCCCAGGCCCAGCTGCTGTTCTGTCTCCAGAATGAAACTCCCCTCAGAGGCCAGGCTGGACAGAGCTTCCACCTCGTGCAGTAGAGGCTTTGGGTGGAAACAGGGTGAGGGCTCATTTCAGCTCAGGGTGCCCCCCTCCCAGCTCCCCAGCACTCACAGGTAAGTCCTTCTGGATCAGCAGCAAGAATGGTCCCGGGGCCCATGCTGCCAGGTGCTGCTGAGCTCTGTCCAGGAACCAGAGCAGGGTGGTCTGCAGGGTGCACAGCCCCAGGGCCGCAGGTTCAG
This sequence comes from Zapus hudsonius, assembly GCA_004024765.1. Lineage (NCBI taxonomy): Eukaryota > Metazoa > Chordata > Mammalia > Rodentia > Dipodidae > Zapus > Zapus hudsonius. The sequence continues at coordinate 1,995 of PVHP010036588.1, read as the reverse complement.
GACCTGGGAAGGGAGGAGTAGGGTGTCACCAGGCACCTCTGGGAAGAAGCTGACGTCAACTGCCCAGCCTTCCCCATTCCCTGCCTTTGTCGCACCTGGGGAGTGCCACAGGGTAAGTCTTGACCTAGGTTCCCTGAGGGCCTCCAAGAGAGGAGGGAAGAGCTGCTGAAGCAGTTCTGCAGTACAAGAGGGGGTGGAGGCGCTGCTCTGATCCCCAAGCGCTGATCCCAAGGCCTGGCAGAAACCTGAAGTGACAAGACAGAGTCGGGCAGGGAGAGGGGCAACGCGGGACTGTGTCCCCCCCCCCACTCTCCCATGTCCCGTTCTTCTCACCTTGGTCCCAGCTCCAGATCACAGACTGATGAAGCAGGCTGTGACACAAAGAAGTCAGCTCCTTCTCACACTCCCGAGGCAGGGATGCTAATGGGAGAAAAGACTGGCGCCTGAAAACCAGCCTGTCCACTGGCTGGCGAAGGCCCTCCACTACTCAAGGCTGAGGTGGGATGGGATGCTGGGAGAGGCGGCAGGATGATGGCCGCGAACTAGCGAGATACCACCTCCAAGTAATAAAACACTGAAAATAGTAAATGACCACAGTGGAAAGCGAGGGGCTCAGAATCCCAGGACTTGTTCATTCCCCGGCCCTGCTTCTGTGGTCAAGCCCAGAGGTGACTAGGAAGAGACCCCCCAATGGTCACCCAGACCCATCAGCACTTACCCTGGCCTAGAGCCCGACTCAGCTGTTGTGCGACAGCCCTGGGGTCGCTCCAGGGTCCCAGAAGTAGGTGCAGACTCTGCGCACAAGCCGCCCACAGACACGTCCAGTATTGGCTCCACAGGGCTCCAGCCTCTCCCGGTCCCGATCCACCGCCGTCGGCCCCGGCCCCAGCCCCCAGGAGTCCCAGCAGCCCGGGCAGCAAAGCCCACTCCTCGGCGCACCGCCTGCAGAGCTGCTCCCGCACGCCGGGTCCGCGGAGCGCCTCCAGCAGCTCCAGGGCCACCCGGCGACCCCGGCCCCGGGCCAGGAGACGGAGCACCCGGCCCGGGGGGAAGGGGCGCGCCGCCCCGGGGAGGTGGTCGTGGGCCGCGGCCTGGAGCCCGCGGTAGAGCGGGAGCGCCTGGCGCAGCTCGGCCAGCTGGGGCGCGAGGGACGGGACGGAGGGCGCCCGGCTCAGGGCGCAGAGCTGCGCCTCGATGGCCGCTTCCAGGCGCTGGGCCGCCAGCCCGGCGGGGCGAGCCCGGAGCAGCGGCGGCCCCGGGGCCGGCGGCAGGGGTCGACACAGCTGGGGCAGCCCGGGGCCCGGGAGGCGCAGCAGCGCGCGGAGGCGGCGGGCGCAGTCCCGGGCGCGCAGGAGCCGCTCCCGCTCCCGGTGCAGCCGCAACAGCACCGTCCGGAGCCGCCGCAGCGCGGGGGGCAGCGGGCCGCACGCCTGGGCTCCGCTCTCCTCGGGCCCGTCGGCGAGCGGGGGCAGCAGGCCCCCGGAACGGGACGCCCGAGCCATGCGGCGGAGCCCCGGAACGAACCTAACGACTCCGTTTCCCCATCAACGCCCGCCGGCTCCCGGGCTCCGCCCCGTCCCCGGAACCGCGGGAACCTTCGTGGACCCTCTCGCGCTCCGTACTCCGCGGCCTCTGCCCTTAACAAAGATGGCCGCCCTGCATTCACTCTCCGGTCCCTTTTGCGTTCTAAGCCAACTCGTCGCCTTTGTGTCATTGTTGATGGCGCTGGTTCCACGACTACAGGGCGAGGCCAGCGAGGTGAGCGGTGTGACCAGACTGTAGGGAGCCTCCAGGACAGTCCACTGTGGTCTGCACGTTTTAAGTAGGATTCACGCTCGGGTCACCGAATGGAGGGCTCGAGACCCGACACCCACCGTTCTCGTGGGCAGGCTGCTCCCTGGGATGGCTGCCCGCTAGGGGCCGCCGCGGCTCCCAGACTGCAAGGAATTCTGTCCAGAGGACCACGGAGAAGATGCAAAAAATTAAATAATAGAT
>PVHP010036587.1:0-17833 GCA_004024765.1 Zapus hudsonius | reverse complement strand
AGAGAGAGAGAGAGAGAGAGAGAGAGAGAGAGAGAGAGAGAGAGAGAGAGAGAGAGAGAGAATGGGCATGCCAAGTCCTTTGGGAAGTGCCTTAACTGCTGAGCCGTCTCGCCATCTCCAGCCCTTCCCCTACTTCCCCAAGTTGGGTCTCGCTCTAGCCCAGGCTGACCTGGATTTTCCTCTGTATTCTCAGGCTGGCCTTGAACTCACAGTGATCCTCCTACCTCTGCCTCCTGTGTGCTGGTATTAAAGGCATGTGTCACCACACAGGGCAAACCTTTTCTTTTTATTTATTTATTTTTCAAGCAGAGATACACACACACACACACACACACACAGAGAGAGAGAGAGAGAGAGAGAGAGAGAGAGAGAGAGAGAGAGAGAACACCAGGGCCACCACCTTGTGGGTCTGGCTTATGTGGGTCCTGGGGAACTGAACCCAGGGCCTTAGGCACCAGAGGCAAGTGCCTTATCTGCTGAGCCATCTCTCCAACCCAGGGCAAACCTCTTCTTTAAAAAAAAAAAATCTCAGCTGTGAATTCTCAGCACTTAGGAGGCAGAGATAGAAGAATTATGGTGAGTTCAAGGCCAGCCTGTGACTACATAGTGAATTCCAGGTCAGCCAGGGCTAGAGTGAGACCCTACCTCGTAAAACAAATTCTCAAACCAGCTCCCATGGGCACTACTGTCTCTAGGCACACAGAGAACCTCTACAACCACATAGTAATGACCTCTTTTCAGTCTGTAGGTGGTGGTGGATAATTTAGTGGATAGACTTCAAACCCAGGCTGTCCTGAACTGACCAGGTGGCTAAGAATGACTGTGAGCTCCTGATCCTCCTGTCTCCGAAATGTTGAAATTATAGCATGTGCCACCAAGTCTGGCTTTACAATGTTTTTTCATAAAATTGATTTGGGCTGGAGAGATGGCTTAGCGGTTAAGATGTTTGCCTGTGAAGCAGAAGGACCCAAGTTCGATTCCCCAGTACCCCACATAAAGCCAGATACACAAGGTGTCTGGAGTTTGTTTGCAGTGGCTGGGGCTATGGTGCACCCATTCTCTCTCTCTCTCTCTCTCTCTCTCTCTCTCTCTGTGCCTCTTTCTCTCTCAAATAATATATAAAATAAATAAAATAAAAAACAAAGCTTCAGCCGGGAGTGGTGACGCACACCTTTAATCCCAGCACTGGGGAGGCAGAGGTAGGAGGATCACCATGAGTTCAAGGCCATCCTGAGACTACATAGTGAATTCCAGGTCAGCCTGGGCTAGAGCGAGACCCTACCTCAAAAGCTTCTGCTAAACACTTAAAAATTAATTTTTTTGAGTGTGCAAGTGTGCATTAGTCTCTTGCTGCTGCAAACAAAAGGATCTGGTTTGATGTGGATTGTGGGGAATTGAACCTGAGCCATCTCTCCAGCTCTTTTTTTTTTTTTTAATATGAAGACCTAATAAAACCCCTATAGTGGGGAGATCATGGACCCTAGGGAGTAACACCTGCTGTTGTCTGGCTAAATATATTAAGCCCATCAAACTGCCTCATAAGCACTTTTAAAAAACGAACATAAGGCTGGGTGTAGTGGCGCACACCTTTAATCCCAGCACTCGGGAGGCAGAGGTAGGAGGATCTCCGTGAGTTCAAGGCCACCCTGATACTACAGGTCAGCCTGGGTTAGAATGAGACCCTACCTCGAAAAAAACCAAAAATAAATAAATAAATAAAAAGAGCATAACCATATAATGCTCCTCTCACTCTTATCTAGAGAAGCTTCTTTTCAGATGGCGGTGACCACTGGGATGACTCAAAAGATACCACAGTGCTGAGAAGAAATGACAGTGGAGTGTTCAGCACTGGGACATCTCTATCACACCTCCCGAGGCTCAGGGTCTGTTGTGGAAGAGGTGGTGGAAAGATTGTAGGAGCCAAAGGAAGGGGAGGACTGCTTACAACGCAAGCTTCCAGACACGAAATGGCCTTGATGTTCATGACTTCACAGTGCCTGATAATACCTAGACATTATGGGAGGAAAAGATGACGACACCGAAACACAACAGAGACTAATTGAGAGGGAAGAGACATGGGGAGGGAGTCATAATGGTTTATGGTCTATAATTATGGAAGCTGTCAATAAAAATAAAAAGTAAATAAAGAATCAGTGCAAAGAAACCAGTTTATTTGTGAGGGTGGGAAGAGAGATGAGCTCCAGCATGTGCTCCACTGTGTGCGTCTGGCTGGCGTGGGCGCTGGAACACGTCTTTAACTGCTGAACCATCTCACCAGCTCTGAAAAACCTTTTTATTGACAACCCTCCATATACACACACAGTGTGCCCTGGTCATAATCCCCTCTTTCCCCCCCTCCAATGAATCCTTGCTTCTTTTCCTCTTCTTCTTCTTCTTCTTCTTTTTTTTTTTTTTTTCGGTTTTCCAAGGTAGGGTCTCACTCTGGCCAAGGCTGACCTGGAATTCACTCTGTAGTCACAGGCTGGCCTTGAACTCACGGTGACCCTCCTACCTCTGCCTTCTGAGTGTGTGACACCTCACCTGGTTCCTCTTCTATTTTGGTGACATGATATTTTTTGCTGTCATGTTATGAAAGCTTTGTGTGGTAGGTTAGCCACTGTGAGGTCATGAATGCAATGGCTGCACTGTGGGTCAGGAAGACAGCATCCAAGAGCACTCCTCTCCATCCTTTGGCTCTCACATTCTTTCTTCCACTCGGAGTTGAGGAGATGGCTCAGTGGTTAAAGGCACTTGATGGCAAAGCCTGCCAGCCTAGATTCAATTCCCCAGCCACCACATAAAGCCAGATAGGCATTTGTTTTCAGTGGCAAGACTCTAGCATGCCCATGCACACACAAATGCAAATAAATCAAAATTAAAAATTTTATTTAAGAGAGAAAGAGGCAGAGAGAGAGGGAGAGAGACGGACAGGGAGAGGGAGTGAGAGAGAGAGAGAGCAAGAGAAAGGAGAGAGAGAGAGAATTGACACACCAGGACCTCCAATCACTGCAAACAAACTCCAGACACACTGTGCACCACCTTGTGCATCTGGCTTTACATGGATCCTGGGGAATCGAACTTAGGTTTGAAGATAAATGCCTTAACTGCAAAGCCATCTCTCCAGCCCAATAAATTAACTTTTCAAAATTAAAGTTTTTATTTTTTTGGTCAAAAATCACCACCAAGACGGGCGTGGTGGCGCATGCCTTTAATCCCAGCACTCGGGAGGCAGAGGTAGGAGGATCACCATGAGTTCAAGGCCACCCTGAGACTACATAGTGAATTCCAGGTCAGCCTGGGCCAGAGTGAGACCCTACCTCAAAAAACAAAAAAACAGGGCTGGAGAAATGGCTCAGCGGGTAAGGCACTTGCCTCCAGTGCCTAAGGCCCCTGGTTCAATTCCCCAGGACCCACATATACCAGACCCACAAGGTGGTGGCCCTGGTGCTCTCTCTCTCTCTGTATCTCTCTGATTGAAAATGAATAAATAAAATATTAAAAAACAAAAAAAACAAAAACAAAATATCACCACCAGGCTGGGGAGATGGCTCAGAGATTAAAGGTGCTTGCTCAGAAAGCCTGCTGGCCTGGGTTTGATTCCCCAGGGCCTGTGTAAATAAAGCCAGATGTACAAAGTGGTGCATGCATCTGGAGTTTGTAGCAGCAAGAGGCTCTGGCATACCCGTACACTCTTTCAAATAAAAATATTTTTTAAAAACTTATTATTTTTAAAATATTTTATTTATTCATTTTCAAGCGGGGGGGGGGGGGGGGGGGGGGGGGGGGGGGGGAGAACCAGGGCCACCACCTTGCGGGTCTGGCTTATGTGGGTCCTGGGGAATTGAACCCAGGGCCTCAGGCACTGGAGGCAAGTGCCTTAACCGCTGAGCAATCTCTCCAGCCAAAACATTATTAATAATTAGAAACACTGTATGAACAAGTCTTGTGATGGTACCCCCATTTCTCTCCTCCCTGCCCCCAACCGGCTAAGGGCCCTCCTCAGTGGGATTGCTGGAACAGTCCATGGGGATGGGGAATTATGAACTGTACAAGCAGTAGCCAGTTTTATGTGTGTTGTTGAGGGGGCCGATGTCTCTGGATAGTCTCTTACAATCTTTCCGCCCCTTCTTCCACAAAGTTTCCTGAGTCATCGCCAGGCTTGGTGGCACACACGCCTTTAGTCCCAGCACTTCAGAGGCAGAGGTAGGAGGATCACCACGAGTTTGAGGCCAGCCTGGGACTACATAGTGAATTCCAGGTTAGCCTGGGCTAGAGAGTGAGACCCTACCTCAAAAAATAAAAAAGTCACCACTATCGCCCCCCCAATACACACACACACACAAAAAAAAAAACAACCAAAAACCCAACTATGCTTGGGATCATGTACTAGTGAGAAGGACTAGCAGAAAGTAATGTTTAGCTGAGTGTGACGCTCACACTTTTACTCCCAGCACTGTGGAGGTTGAGGTAGGAGGATTGCTGTGGGTTTGAGGCCAGCCTGTGCTAGAGTGAGTTCCAGGTCAGCCTGGGCTACAGTGAGACGCTGCCTAAAAGAAAAACAACAACAAAACCCGAAACACAAACCAAATAGGTATCTGGTTAAATGAAAAAACAAATGCTTGTAGGCTGTGCAACGCAGGTCCGGGGAGCAAGCGTCCTTGGCCTTCTTTAGGGGCGTCTCCACACCAGGGGTCTGATGGAAGACAGGTACAGGCGCTTTGGCCCTGGGTAGGAGATCTACCCTCCCAACCCTGGACCACCGCCCCACGTTTTCAGAGGCCGCACAGAGTTCCTTGGGGCACTGCGCTGGCCAAAGGCCCCGGGTGTGACAGGAAGCAGGTCTCCAAGGACCAGACTGCCTGGGACAGGTGCCCTTTCCACCACAGGTAGTTGGCCACCTCCGGCTCTCCGTCCTGCGCTAGATCTGAACACCCAGAGGGTGCTCTCAGCCCATAGTTGTCCCCCTCACGCTGGCCGCCGGCTTCAGTCATATAGTGGATTGAGGGTACCCATCGCGCTTATAAAAGTAGCTGGTTGGAGCACGGTGAGCTGGGCAAGACAGAACACCTATAAACCCAGCACTCGGCGAAGAGGCTGTGGCAGGAAAAACAGGAGTTCAAGGCCAGCCTGTGCCACATAAGATTCTGTCTTAATTGGTGCTGAGACCCCTACCCTGCCCCCCACACCTGCAGGAGGGAGGGGGACGAGCGTCCAGGGATGGCCTTGACCCAGGGAAACTCCACACCTTGGCCCAGCGGGAAGGATCTGCATTGAGGGAGAGGCACCTTTCCTGGTCGTCAACCACATCAGCCGTGGCACCGTCCTCTCCAACAGGTGGGCTCAGGGCTGCCCAGTGGCACAGCAAGTGTGATGACCTTTCCTGGAACCCCGGGGGCCTGCACGTGGAGTGGGACGACTCGGCCCAAGCTGTCCTGGAAGTAGGGGTCTAGGTGCCAGCAGTGTTCACAGCTATTTCTTCTTTCCCTGCCCGTGCCTGTCCTTGAAGATTCTGGATAGTCACGCATCTGGCTTGTGATCAAATTTAAGCTCCCTTCCGGAAGATGTTCGGTACTGTGTTGGGGTCATTACATTGTCTGTGAAAGAGAAGTAACTCAAGAGCGCAAAGACCAGGTCTGGGGAGAAGTGTCAGAGTTCAAGGCCCTTTAACCACAGACATCGACTTCACTGCCTGGCCTCAGTGGCAGAGTCCAGAACTGCCCAGTGGCGCATCTCCTGAGGTGTGTTTTTAGGGTGCCAGCGTCCGGTGAGACAGCCAGAGGCTTGTTTCTCAGCTGAACCTGAGTACATATAGTACACCTCCGCTCAGGCAGCTCCTGGCCAAGTGATAGGGCAGGTGCTCTGTTCTGCTCTGCGGAGGCCATCCCCATGCTGGCTGGCAAGTCGTCAGCAGTCTTAGCTCCAGAAAAGAGAATCTGGAGTCTCCACCTTTCTGTTTGCTTATCGTTGAATTAAAAAGCACTGGGCAAGCCGGGCTTGGTGGGACACGCCTTTAATCACAGCACTCGGAAGGCAGAGGTAGGAGGATCACTGTGAGTTTGAGGCCACTCTGAGACTACATAGTGAATTCCAGGTCAGCCTGGGCTAGAGCGAAACCCAACCTCAGGAAAAAAGATAATAAAAAATAAATATGCTAGGCGTGGTAGAACACATCTTTAATCCCAGCACTCCGGAGGCAGAGGTAGGAGGATCACCATGAGTTCAAGGCCACCCTGAGAATACATAGTGAATTCCAGATCAGCCTGGGCTACAGTGAGACCCTACCTCAAAAAAAAAATTTTTTTTTAATAATAAAAAAAAAAAACTAGAAGGAAGCCAGGCATGGTGGCGCATGCCTTTAATCCCAGCACTTGGGAGGCAGAGGTAGGAGAATTGCCGTGAGTTCAAGGTCACCCTGAGACTACATAGTGAATTCCAGGTCAGCCTGGGCTAGAGCGAGACTCTACCTCAAAAAACCAAAACCAAACAAACAAACAAACAAACAAAAAAACTAGAAGGAAGAGATGGGGGTATAACACTTAGTGGTAGAAAATGTATCCGTCTGGCAGACCATGGGCTCCATTCTGTCCAAGCCAGGGTAAGTGGTTACTTTACAAGAGTTTTATCCCTTAGGGGCTCTGGGAGGGCTCTCATAGCACTTCCAGCCAACAGGTATCCCAGCTAGGCTGACAGCAAGTCCTCAGTTCCCAAGGTGCCCTTCCCAAACCCATTCCAGAGACACTCAGTCTCCAGGGCAGGTAAAGATGGAGGCCTTGATTGTTCAGTGATGGTTTATTGGTCCCTTAGCATCGCACCATAATCTCCAAAGTAAATTCACATACACAAGTGCAGATAAAATAATATAAAAATTGAACACTACTTTTATGTATTTATTGAGTTAAGTAGTATAATAAATATTATAAGCAAAAAGCTTCAATCATACAATTTAGTATTACTGAAGTTATAGTAGTGTTTGTAAATATGAGTTTTAAAATTTAAGTCACAAATGTTAAAAGCATTGAAAAACTAATATAGAAGTGAATTTTGGCACGTAAGTGAGCTCTTATGTCATTAGTATCCACTGGGGACAATGAGGAAGCCATTTCTCACCTACTTTTTGAGGTACAACTATCCAACTAGTCAGCAACATGGCTGGAATACTTTAAAGTTTACAATCTCTGAGTTGAGCTTTTCCCTTTTAAAAACCAATCAAAGCAACCTAGAGCTTATTACTGTGCAAAGATTCTCCAAAATCCCAACAGAATTTAGGAGGGAACTTTTGTTTTTGTATGTGTGTGGGCACACTTATGTGCAGAAGCCCATGCATGTGTGTGCACAGGCCAGAGGTCAATGCTAGGGTCTTCCTTTATTGCTTCTCTGCCTTGTTGTTATGAGACAGGGTCTCTCACTGAACCTGAACTCACCAACTCAGCCAGCAAGTCCTGGAGATACTCCTGTCTTTACCCCCTAGCACTGGGATTACAGTGTGTGCCACCACACTCAGTATTTTTATGTGGGTGCTGGGGATCTGAACTCAGGTCCTCATGCTTGTGTGGAAAGCACTGCACCCACTAGCCATCTCCCCAGTCCCAAGGAGGAAGCTTTTTTTGTGTGTGTTTGTTTTTGCTTACAGCCTGAAGGACCAATGTTCAGGGCTCAGGTCAGGACTAAAGAGCCAAGTTTCCAGTGGCACCTTCATGGCAAAATTCATTTTCTTCAACTTCTGCCTCCTCCCTACAATTAAAAAATAACAAAACCCCACAAAAACCCAAGAACGTAAAAAACAAAACAAAACAACCCATAACTTCAGCAACTTCACCACTATCACACTCACTCTGGTGATATAAAACTGAAGCTGCTAACAGGAAACATGGCAGAAAGCATGTAAGCCCCTGGAGGACCACACCTTTGACGAGTCCTTATATCCACTTCTAAGGTCAAAAGCTAAAACACAGTGTCATGGCCTTTCCTCCAGATCAGCCTGATCCAGAGGAATCAAGTGGATATGAAACTCCAGTCTGAGGCAAGAGGCCCACAGATTCTGGGGATCAGTGCAGGAACAAGCACGATCCCTGCCCAGTCCTCAAAGAGCTCACAGTGTGCTTTTGCTAGTCCCCTTGCCGGGGAGTAGCAAGTGTGCCCAGGAATGTCCTTTCACCAGTGTGCCCCTTCATTCCCAAGCAGGCTAGGAGCCTCTAGAGGCCTCAGCTAGTTTTGCCTTTTTGGCTTTGATACTTTCTTATATTTTACTTTTAAAATCACAGTTTCATATTTAAGTTGAGGTAATCAGTTTTCTCTCTAAGAGAGGAATGGAGGCAGTGGGGCAGGTTGGTGAGAGAGCATTCCTATGGGCAATGGTCAGAAAAGAAGTTAACATGTAGTGCAGTCCCACATGGTAGGAGGGCCCACCACTTGTGCGGCTCGACCTCTCTTTAAAAACTCTTCTTTGTAGCAGCCAGACTGCCAGGCCAGGGCAGCCAAGAAATGGCTCAAGCTCTTAGATTTAGAGCTTTGCCTGAAAAGTTCACAGTAACCCCTGCAGGAAATGAAATGGCCTGTAGTTCCCTTCCCCCACCCTCCCTTTCCCTTTTCTAAGGCTGCTCAAGTTTTAGTTTTTAAAAAGAGCTCGGAAGAGCTAAAGGAAGCTACAGTAACACATTGCTTATTAGTCAATTGCACTTAAGATCTATGTGGTTGGTTCTGAAGCAGAGGCAGGCCTTTATGGGTCCTGGCCTGGAACTAGCCAAAAGACACAGGCTCCCAGATGTGGGCTCCACAGGAGGAGCCTGGAGCATATGGGCCTGGATTAAGGAACCTTTCTTAATACAGGATTTCTCATCCAATGGTATTTGTAGTTTGGTTTCAACTATGTGGTTTTTTTCCCCAAATATGTTTTACCAACATGTCAAGCCCTTAATGACTGCTTGGCTACTTTAGCCTGCAGGGCTCTGTGTGATCAGGAACAAGGATCACATATGCTCCATCCTGGCTCTACTCTGTGCCAGGGCCCTTTCTCAAAACCCCTCTACATCATAGGACACTATGCTGGTTTGAACTATGTGCTTCTTCCTAAGGCATGCAAAAAGTACATAAAATTCAGAAAACATTTACATTCCAAGCAGCTGAGGTGCTGAAGTCCTAGAAGACATCACTAAGTACAGTGCCTAAGACCCCACCCTTCACACCAATTATGAAGGTCAGGCCAGACCACAACTTAATTCACCTCTGCTATATGATCCAGCTGAAAACAAAGCCGCTGGAGAGAATTCTAACCCGGGTATTAGAACTCTGAAATCCCTGTCCTCAGAAGCCAGGCAGGTTCAGAACTGAGTGCTGTTTGGGGCATGTTTCCTGAAGCCGGCGGCCTTCTACAGTAGGGGACAGGACACCAACACCCCACAAATGATCTGACCTTGGGCCAAGATTAACCAGTTGCAAGACACTCCCCTTAATGGGGAGGCGAGGCATTGCCAGGGGCTTGGGCAGCAGGCTTGCTAGTCTCTGAATTAGGGGTACCAAGTGAAGCCCCTCAAGGGGACTACTGCTCTTAAATCAAGAGCTTCACATTTCTGAAAACATCATAGCATTCCCCCCATAGAGACCAGGGAAGCCCCCTCATTTAGAAGGCGCTGTGGCTCTCAGTCTGGCCACTGCTTGAACAGCCAGGGTTTCTCTTTTAAGTTCCAGCAGCTCCTCTATGCTTCTCCTCACACAGTGACTCAGAAGCCCAAGGGAGATTATTTTGTTTGTTTTTAGGTGATTTGTTTTACACACCACAGCTGTTTGCTGACATGATGGTGGAAGACCCACTGGGACAAGACAATTGTTCCAAGCAGAGCTGAGCTTCTCAGAATCTCCACAGCAGAAAGAGAAAGGTGCTGGCTTGGGGCTGATGGTGCAGAATACTGGGATAGACAGCAGTGTCTTTAAAGGGACACACATGATAAAGCCCCTGGAAGTCAAAACCAATGGTCAGGAGTAGAGAACGTTCAGGAAGCTTTAAGCTGCCAGGCCTAGGAGTTGGGGTAAGCTGCTGGTGGCACTGGTATTTGAGGATACCACAGAGTACTGGGAAATGGTGACTGAGGCTAGACCTCATATGGAAGTGAAGTGCACGCCCAGGGCACCCCTGGGAGTGTCCTACAGAAAACCTGCTAGATGTCAGTTCATGAGGAATATGGTTCAGGGCTCTCTGATCACCTACACTTTGCAGCTGTGCACATGTAGGTCAGACTGTCAACCAGCTTTTGCATGCTGCCTGCAGAGGGGGATGGGTGCTGGCCCACAGCCCTGACCCTAGAGGTCCATGTGCTGGTCACACAGTTGCTGTTGTGGCTCGAGGCCACAAAGCTCAAGGCTGGGTCAACCACGACATTGCTTATGGCCTGCAGGCCCTGAGCTACCACCCTCTGGGCCATCCCTAAATTTGTAGTAGTTTATTATGTTACTGACAGAAAAAGAACATGCCAGATCTGGGGGTGTGGCCAGCTCCCCAGAACAGTGCATAGCTTGTATTGACACAAGTCTGCTGCCATATAGTTTCTGTAGGACACATCCAGCTAGTCCACGAAGGTAACAGAAGGTCACAGTGGCCACATGGTTGTCAGCACTCTGGAGGTGGAGGCAGAGGCAGTTTGAGGCCAGCCTAGGACTACACAACAAGACCCTGTCTCTTTCTGCACAAAGGTGGCTGGCCACAGAACTTGCTCCCACTGGGCCAGACTTGTGACCATGGCTTTGCAGCCACAGTATGCTAGGGATCGAAGGTGTACCAGCCTAAGGCCCCCCACTTTCTGCTAGGAGCGGACTAAGCTGACAGCACCCAGGGATCTCATGAGGCCTAAGCCAGCATTACCAGCACTACTGCCACCACACAGCATGTGTGAAGAAAGTGAGGTGTGAGATGTGCCCACTTGGGAGCAGGACAGGCAGGTGCCTGTGGCTCTCACACCTCTCAGGGTCCCAGCTGGCCAGGGCAGGGGCAGTGTAGGCCAGGGACAATGGGCCTAGGGTGTGACAGTAGGAAGAGTCACATGAACACAGGCCACATGGGGGGGGACAGAGTTCTGGCTCCTGGGTCTCTGGCATTGATTTTACCACCACTGGTGGCTGGGCACCTCCTTCAGAACTCCCAGGTCCATGAATGTACCTTAGCTGACTCCCTCCTACCACAAGGACCTATGAGACTGTCTAATCCTTCATGGGAGCTCTAGATTGGCACCTGAGGTTCCCTTACCAAACATCTGAGCTCAGGTGGCTGTTGTGTTGGGCCCACTGCACAGCAACCCTATGCTAAGCTGAAGGCCAAGGGCCACAACTTCAGAAGGCACTTGCATGGCCAGGCCTCTGAGCACCTAGAAACCAGAACTGTATCCCCTCAAATGGTATCCCCTCAAATGAGGGTGGCTGGGCTTCCACTGCCTGTACAACTAGTAGGGGGGCCTCCTAGTGAATCACTAAGTGAGGGGTGCTGTTGAGACCCAACACACTGTCCATACAACATAAAAACACCCCTACTGGGGCATGGGGGTGCATGCCTGTAATCCAATCTCTTGGCCAGCCTGGGCTATAGAGAGAGTTCCAGGCCAACCTGGGCAACTCAGTGAGACCTTGCCTCAGAAGTAAAAAGGGTGCTGTGGGCTCAGCTGCAGAATGCAGGCCCAGAATCTAGATTCTACCACTGAGGGGCTAGAGGCATGGCTCAGTGCTAGAATTTTAAGGGAGATTCTTTTATCAGAGTTTCAGGGGGCCTGAACCACTGACACACATTGGGAAGTCAACCTTGAACACCCTGAAACCCCCCAGTCAGTTTAGGCAATGTCTTTCAGCACTGCAGAGAGAGTGGAGAATTGAGACAATATGTACTAAGCTGGTAGGGAGAGGACAAGACAGAGACAGCCCCTGCAGGAGCAGCCTTAGGTAGTACTGGGGTTGGACGCCCCATTCATTTATCCATCTCTGGTGGGCATGGGTCCAGCTTCTCTAGGACTTCTGCTCGAAGAGGTCATGGTACTCCTGCTGCTCTAGCTCACGGTTGTACCTCTCAATCTCCTGGTTGGCTTCTTCTACATAATCATTCATGAACTGGTCCATGACTGCCATCTGGTTAAGGAGGACAGCCTTGAGCCTGAAGGACAGGGAAGCCTGCCTGGCTTGGAGGGAGCTGTGGGAAAGTAAAGAGGGGGAAACCAAAGTACTTGACAGAGAGCAATATAGTGACAAAGATGGTGACAGGTGTTAGCAGAAGACCCTTTCAAGGTCCTAGAATAGAGCCAATGGGCTTCATTAGCACACAGAAGTTCGTTAGTATTGATTTACCCTGCCCATCTTTTCACAGGGGAACTGTTGTAAGCAGGCCATTATTCACTTGAAAGTAATGACCTTGTTGACTATAGAAGTTGGTAGCACCAAACCTGCATTTCAACCATCCCATGCAAAGTAACACTACAAACTACTCAATAAAGGACAAATATGTCAACAACTTTAAAAGGTTAATAGAAGTGTATCTGTGGGCTTTGTCCCTGTGCCTCCCTCCCCCCATCAGGATTTCAGAGTCCCACCTGCTTCAGGGGCAGCTCTGCTGTCTCTGGCATACATATGCACTCACTTTACAGAGAGGGCTACACCTCCCAGCCTCTCCGCACCATGTCTCACATTAGGACCAAGTTGCTTTCAAGGATACGTGGGTGAAAATCAGTCTTGTCACCAAAGAAGTTAACAAACTGGGTGCCATTGTAAAAGTAGCCTGCAGGTAGGGGGTCAAGGTGGCGTTTCACCTGTTGAAAAAAAGTCCTGTTGGAATTATCTACTTTCATTCACTCACTAACAACAAAGAGGCCTGTTTCCTTAGCAAGATAGCCTGCTTTACCACAGAGAGACAAGAAGTCAGTTAACACCCAGCACTCTCAAGTCCTCCTCCTGCCTCTCAGGTGAGGAATCCTGACAGTTCCTACTGGTATTTAAGTTCCCATGTCTCACAGTGGTACTGGTTTCATTACACCCCTTCTTACGTTGTCCCCTTCTCTTCCCTCTCTCTCTTTCCTACTTCTCTGAGTGTCTCCTGAAACCACTTCTAAAACAAACTACTAGTTCTCAAAGCCTTATTCAAGTCCTTCAGAGGAACATGCCTTCCTTCCAAGGTGCCCACCATGCCAGGCTGTGCAGGCCCATAGGTGCTAATTATGGAGTCTCTTAGAGTAGCAGAGTGCTCTTCTGCTCTACTTGGGCAGGTGACACAAGCCATCATGGGGCCTGGGATAGAGGCTAAAGGTCAGCCTAGCATTTGGAAAGCTCAAGGCCCTCTCATTCTGGCCTAGGATCCTACAACATTCCCAGAGAAGCTCCAGATTTAGTTTTTTTAAAAATATTTTATTTATTCATTTTCAAGCAGAGATATACAGAGAGAGAGAGAGAGAGAGAGAGAGAGAGAGAGAGAGAGAGAGAGAGAGAGAGAGAGAGAGAGAGAGAGAGAGAGAGTACACCAGGGCCACCACCTTGTGGGTCTGGCTTATGTGGGTCCTGGGGAGTTGAGCCCAGGGCCTTAGGCACTGGAGGCAAGTGCCTTATCCACTGAGCCATCTCTCCAGCCCTTGTTTTTTTTTTTTTTTTTTTTTTTTAAATTTAGATTCTCTGTGTTTCATCTCAAGAAGTCTTCTGTAACTACAGACAGGGCAGCAAGATCAGGCCTCCCATTTCCTGCTCCTCTCTTCTCCATCTCCTGAATTTCCCTTACTGAAGATGCAAGGCTGGAAAAGCTTCCCTCCACTTCTTGGCCTGAGAGAAGCAAGACTGCCAGCAGAATGCCCTAAAATAGCCCCTTCTTCAGAAAAACTCAAAAGACAGCAATGTAAGTGTAGACCAGCCTGGGGCCAGTGAGGGAGAGGCCAGGACAGGGTACTCGTACTCACATGGATGTTTCTGATCTCCTGCTGGGTCAGCATTCCCCTGGTCTTCAGAGCTTTCCTCTGAGGCTTCTGCATAGACAAGGGATTAGGTAAGTGCATGATGAGTACATGGGTGGGTGAAGGATCAAGGCTTTGAGGGTCAGTCATGTTATGAAGATCATAGCATGGGGAAAGAGAACATGAGCTGGCCTTGATGACATTTTGCTTATCTGCCCCCTAGAAGACCACTTTCCCATTAGAGCCCCACAAGACACCAGGAAGCAAAGGAGAGAGAGCCTAGTGCTTTGCAAATGGGCTGGGTCTTGTCTCTTGGAAGATTCTTATCTCTATGCCCCACCAATGACAGACCTGCAGAAAAAGAGACAGTCTGAGGTCTCATGGCCAAGTACTATTTAAGACTTTATTCAAAGCAGGGTGTGGTGATATACATCTGTAATCCCAGCACTTAGGAGGCTGAGGCAGGAGGGTCTTGACTGGGCCACATGGAGAGAATGTCTCAAAAACCGAAGAGGCAAACAACCTACCCAAAACAAAAACAAGCTCAGGCAGCTCATGCTTTCTAAAATACTAGAGCCCACCAGCAACTCTAGGATGAGCCCATGGGGCTGTTTTTGTCAAGAGGCTTAAGCACCTGCAGTTTGAGGACAATCAGTGAGTGTGCAGGGCACATGGCATGCCACATCTACCTGGAGCTTGCCCCACAGGCTTCCTCCTACTCCTCATGTGTCCCTAAAATTGCTGGCTGAGCCTTGAGATATGGACCAATGAGTGGGGAGGTCAAGGTCACTTAGCCCATCTGCCTGGATTCTGTGAGTCACCTGCTTGGCTGACTGTCGGAGCCAGTCTTTAAGGCTGTCCTCTTTCAGAGAGCAGCCAATGAATACGAGGTAGCAGTCCGGCTGCCTGCTGTTGTCTTGAGGTGTGTTTCTTGAGTCAGGGGGTGGCATGGGTCCCTCCAAAACTGGCACGATGCTCAGGGAGTTGGCCAGAGTGTTGTAGCAGACCTCCACGGTCCTTTCAGAGTCTGCACAGAGAACACATTTGCCCCTGAGACCCAGACCAAAAAGAATGCTACATAGTAATGATGTTGCTAGTTGTAGGATTCCTAAGAACTGACATGACTGGGGTGACAAGTTGGAAAGGATGGAGTAAGAGAGGAAGAAGCAGAAGTTTCTGGTTTGGTTGCTGTGGGTGACTAGACAGACACTACTAACTGGGCAGGGAGATCGAGGAGGAAAAGGCAAAAGGCTTGCAGGTGAGATGAGGAGGACGGGACTCTTCATCCATGGTATCTGCAAAGCTGTAAGGGAGAGGTGTTTGCACTGATGACACCCAAGGAAGCACCAGCCTTTCCCCATGGGCTGGATGCAGTGTCTGTCTGTGACATCTAGGCCTGGCAGCCAAGGAGAAGCTGGTATGCCAAGCAAGACTCATTCAGTGACTTTGGTCAGAGAGCCTGGGAGTTGGAGGGCTGAGTTTTGGGCAGTCTTGGTGACAGGTCAAGAAGGAGGCCTAGGAAGGGGCCATGGATGATTCATAGGAATGGGGTACAAGTCTCTGGAATGAGGCAAGTACCGGAGCTGTGAGGAGAGGCTGAAGATCCCTCCACCGTGAAGTAGGAGGATCTGGGGAAAATGGGTCTTTTAGGCATCTTCCCTTGGAGCAGAGAGTGCCAAGAGAGGCTGAAGGCAGAAGGCCAAAGAGGGTGTTCTGAAGTGAGGGAGGCATTAAAGAGACCAGCAGACACTATGGCTCATCCCATGAACTCCACAGTGTAGGGCTTCCAAGTCTAAACCCCTAGTTACCTGAAAACTTCACTCTGCCAAGGATGTGGTAGATGTTCCCAGAGAAGGGACTTGGCTTGATGGAAGACTGAATTGCTGGTGGAGAAAAAGGACAGGGATTTCACCTATCTGGACGTTGAGGTCAAGTTCAGGGCAGCCAATCTGGAAGCGTCCCCAGGTCTAAGGTTCACAGCTTCTATCCCCATCCCCCTTCCTGTCCAGGACCTCTGGCACTATTCCACGGATGGGAAAACTCTTCCAATGGAGTGAAGATAAAACTGTGGCTTCAGAGATGGCTTAGCAGTTAAGGTGCTTGCCTCCGATTCTCTAGAACCCATGTGAAGCCAGATGCCCTTGTGTCAGGAGTTTGTTTGTAGTGGCTAGAGGTCCTATTATTGTACCCATTCGCTCTTCTCTCTCTGCTTGCAAATAAATAAATAAGTAAATAAATCTATTAGCCGAGCATGGTGATGCATAACACCTTTAATTCCAGTACTCTGGAGGCAAAGTAGGAGGATCACCATGAGTTGGAGGTCACCCTGAGACTACAAAGTGTGTTCTAGGTCAGCCTGGGCTAAAGCGAGACCTTACCTCAAAAAACAAAACAAAACAAAAAACCTGTGTGGCTACATACCATCAGAAATTAGGAATTCCTGGCCTCTCAAGTTCTTCTGCCTGCCTTTAGTCACAAAAAGCAGGGAGAAAAGATCACATACACACAAAACTGAGATGGTGCCGAAAGGCAGGGACAATTCGGGGGCACTCTTTTACTAGGCAGGGTGCATGCTGCAGCCAAGGCTCACCTTTACACTTGGTCACAAAGCGAGTCTTTTCCAGGGGACGGCCAAACCACACACAGATCTGAACCATTAGTGGAAAGGCAGATCCAGCATCAAATTTACCTTCATACCTTAAGACATTAAAAAATTTTAAGCAAAGTGTTTGGGCTTTTTAGTGTTATTATATACTACCTTGAAATGAATTACATCATTATATGAAATTTGATATCCCCTTAATTGTAAACCAAAACATTTGCATATGAAACACCTATTTTAAAAAATTTTTATTGAAAGGTTCCATTATTGTAGATAATAAACCATGATATTTCCTTCTCCACCCTCTCATATCCCCCCACTTTTTTTTTTTTCCTGAGGTAGGGTCTCCCCTTAGCCCAGGCTGTCCTAGAACTCACTATGTAGCCTAAGGCTGGCCTCAAATTCACGGAGATGCTCCCACCTCTACCTCTCAAGTGCTGGGATTAAAGGCATGTGCCACAGCACCTGGCTTATTTTTTAAAATATTTTTATTTATTTGCAAGCAGAGATAGAGAGACAGAATGGGTGTTCCAGGGCCTCTGACCACTGTAAATGGACTCCAGATGCACGTGCCACTTTGTGCACCTAGCTTTACATGGGTAATAGGGAATCGGGTCATTAGGCTTTGTAGGCTAGTGCTTTAACCATTGAGCCATCTCTCCAGCCCAAAACACTTATTATTATTATTTTGTTTTTGTTTTTTGAGGTAGGTCTCACTCTAGCCCTTGCTATGTAGCTCCATGCTGGCCTTGAACTGGTAAACCTATCTCTACAACCCAGATGCTAGAATTACAGGTCTGTGCTATCATGCCTGACTCTACCTGTCTCTTTTTAGGCAAGACAGTTGTTTTGTTTAGATATAAAAAGAATGACACACTTATTCACTAAGTAAGTGTGATATGATCTACATCAGAGGTTTCATTTAAGAATATTGCTGAAAACAAAGTAAAACCACTAATCAACCATTGGGACCTCATAAAATTAAAAAAAGTTTTTGTACAGCAAAGGACACTGTGAATAGAGCAAAGAGGCAATCTATCCGCCCTTTGCCAGCTATACACCTGACAGAGGATTAACATCCAGGATTTATAAAGAACTCAAAAAACTAATAAGAAATCAAACAACCCAATCAATAAAGTGGGCTAAAACTGGGCGTGGTGGCATATGCCTTTAATCCCAGCACTCAGGAGGCAGAGGTAGGAGGATTGCCATGAGTTCGAGGCCAGCCTGAGACTACATAGTGAATTCCAGGTCAGCCTGGGCTCGAGTGAGACCCTACCTTTAAAAACCTACAAAAAAAAAAAAAAAAAAAAAAAAAAAAAAAAAAAAAAAA
>PVHP010036586.1:0-17919 GCA_004024765.1 Zapus hudsonius | reverse complement strand
TATCATGCATCAGTCTCTGATTCATGGCACTCTGAGACTTTAAAAGGGAACTCTTGTAA
This sequence comes from Zapus hudsonius, assembly GCA_004024765.1. NCBI lineage: Eukaryota > Metazoa > Chordata > Mammalia > Rodentia > Dipodidae > Zapus > Zapus hudsonius. The sequence goes on along the minus strand of PVHP010036586.1, from coordinate 17,860 downwards.
AGATAACAGCTATGTGTTGGGATTGCAGATAGCTACTTTCTCAGCTTTTTATTATGAAGTCATTTTCTATGTAGAGAAGAATTGTAAAAAGAACTCTCAAAGCTCTCGAACCCAGCTAGCTTCTCCCAGTGTTAACATCACCCATAACCCACAACCCATTGGCAAAACTGAAACATGGGCTCAACAGTCGTAATAAAATTACAAACTTAACTTGGATTTCATCAGTTTACATGGTTGTTAGACAGATGAGTTGATGGCAGGGAATATACTGAGAGATGTGAGGATTCTGGACTCCTATCAAATAATACTGTATGCCACTGTGTACCCCAAGGGCTGCTGACTTCTGGTGTGCTTCCCCACCCTTGAAGGAAAAGTCAAGGTCTCGGGGAGCTCTCTCTAGTGATGAGAAAATCCAATGGCCCCAGAGAGCATTGCTAGTCCCAAGTTCAAATGCTCATGATTATGAACCAGACACCAGGTGGCCACCAAAGATGCATTTCAGACCCTGTCTTTTATGGACAAGGGGCTCACACACAGTCTTCATCCATCATCTCCTTAAGGACCACCCTTTCCTGGAAGATGTCACAGTATTATTCAAAATGTGCCAAAGTGGTCAGGAGATCCCAAGAGTAATTGTGAGTTATGAGGTCATAGGGACCTCATTGCAAACTATTTGCAAAACTTAATTGGGGTAATAAATAAACTAAGCATGTAAATTAGATTGAAGAGTACAGTGTGAATCAGAAGGAGGCTATTAGCTTCCTGACTCTTAATAATTCCCCCCTACCCCATTTGGAAATCTTTACCTAGATTTAGAGTGCTAAATTCTGACATCCTAAAGTTTCACCAATAAAATAACTTGGAAATAAAGTCGTTTAGTGAGCTCCTTTCTTGACAAGGATGTGAGTTTATTTTCATTTTTATTATTTTTTGATATCTTTTGAGATAGGCTGACTTGAAATTCACTCTGTAGTCTCAGGCTGGCCTCGAACTCACGGAGATCCTCCTACCTCTGCCTCCTAAGTGCTGGGATTAAAGGTGTGCACCACCACGCCCAGCGAGTTTTTGGGTTTTTTTATTTTATGATTAGGTACTTAGGAACGTTTCACATACAGTGGTCTGACATTCGCAGACGGGGTTATCTGCTCCTTCAGGTGTGAATTCATCTTAGCCTGTATGCATAGAAGCAAATGTAGACCAGAAGAATAAAATAAGAAATAAGCCATTTCCACTCAATGAAAACAAACAGATCTGTAGGTTGCAATGGGACTATTTTCTCCTTTGCTTTCTTTGTTAAATCACGTGGTCAAAAATAGCTTTCATACTACACTTCTCTTGTTCAGATAACTGAAGCACGAATGTCAGGGCCTCCTGCAGGTGCATGGAAAAATACAAAAAGGAGAGAAACCAAATGCCCAAATATCTAATCATCCTCAGTCAGGTCCTACCACAGTTTTTTTTTTTAATTTTTTTTTGTCTTGAGCAGTTGATTGAATGAATACAAATGCCTCTCTGTAGTCACTTGAGATCCCACTTGATATATCCCATTTTCTAGACTCTAATTATTCCATTTGTAGACATGAATGCCATTTAGATGTGAGCTAATTCAGCATGGTAACTCAATTAGATTTGTACCGACTTGGATTTATGAAACATCAATGGGTTCTCAGTGAGGCCGGTGGGACTGGGGGTGATTCATCCCCAAGTTTCCCTGACACTGCCTCTCAGGAGCTCAATTAAACATGCCAGCCATGGGGATGCTTTTTAGCCAGAATGGTTCACAATTAAAATGATAAAAAAAAATCTCAGTGTGTTCCTCAGTGCACAGGAGGACCCAAGCAGGAAAGAAAGCCCCGTAACAATGCAGACTGGAGTCTGCCTTGAGGATACATGTCATCTGTATGCACAAGAAAAGCTGTTTCCCCTGCTGGACTCTGGAGTACCTGTGTGGCCTGAGTCAGCCACAGACCCAAGTGGTAAAAAACACAGGTTGGCTCACAATGTCCCTGGTGTTCAAGGGTACTCCATAAATGTTGGTTGAACGAAATTGCTAAATTTAGCTTAGAACTGGTGTCTGTCTGGTGATGCGGAGAGCTGAAAGGTAGATGCCGAATTCCCTGTCATATCTGCAACGCTGTGAAATAAAAAGGTGATGAGAATTACATTAACTATATTTCCAGCAAGTGTGACTCAGAGTGAACATGGGGCATTTGAACGAGGGCTGACCATCAGCAGATAACTTGTAAAAAACATTCTTGGCGGAAGAGATGGCTCAGTGGTTAAGGCTTCCCTGCAAAGCCTAACAACCAGGGTTTAATTCCCCAGTAAAGCCTAATGCACAAAGTGGCACATGCATCTGGAGTTTGTTTGCAGCGGTTGGAGGCCCTGGCATGCCCATTCTGGGTATCTCTTCTCTCTGTCTCTCTCTGCTTGCAAATAAATAAATAAATATAATATTTAATTTTTTAAAAATTCTTAAAGATATATTTTTAAAATGGAGCATAGCATGGCCTAAAGAATACAGGGAAATGTGCATTTTAACCAATCAAAAGTTAAATTAAATAAAAAACTATATTGGCTATATGTCTCCCCTTGTATCTACAATCATTTATACTCTTAGAAATGTTTTACTTGATATTTCGAGTATTTCAAAGAATGTGTTATCTTTTAATTTGACTCCATAATGATAACCTCATGTGAAGTGGTTAGATCCAATTTTTAGAAAAGGTTAATTTTTAATATCTAAATTATTATAACTCTTATTTGTGGATAATAACTTGATTTGTCCTATTGTTTTTTTTTTTAAATATTTTATTTATTCATTTTCAAGCAGAGAGAGAGAGAGAGAGAGAGAGAGAGAGAGAGAGAGAGAGAGCACACCAGGGCCACCACCTTGTGTCTGGCTTATGTGGGTCCTGGGGAATTGAACCGGGGGCCTTAGGTAATGCAGGCAAGTGCCTTAACCGCTGAGCCATCTCTCCAGCCCTGTCCTATTGTTTTGATATCGTACCAGATTCCCCTTTGGGGAAAGAAAATGAAAGTTCACATTATAGAAGAAATCAGATAACAATAAAGGACTATTTTAAGCCAGGCGTGGTGGCGCATGCCTTTAATCCCAGCACTCGAGAGGCAGAGGTAGGATTGCCATGAGTTCAAGGCCACCCTGAGACCACATAGGGAATTCCAGGTCAGCCTGGACTAGAGCAAGACCCTACCTGGAAAAACCAAAAAAAAAAAAAAAAAAAAAAAAGGACTATTTTAAATTATCATTAAAACAAACAAACAAAAAAAAACCCACATTCTTTGGGGCTAGAGAGATGGCTCAGAGGATAAATTGCTTGCCACCCAACCATAAGAACTTGAGTTTGGATCCCCCAGACACTATGTACATGCAAGGCATGACAACACATGCCTTTAATCCCAGCATTGAAGCATTGGAGACAGGCGGATCCCCATATCTCACTGGTTAACTAGTCCAAATCTGTGTGAGATCCTGTCTCAATCAATAAGAAGGAGAGAAACTGGGGAGATACCTGCCATCAATCTCTGGTTTCCACATGCATGTGCACACACATGTAAACCCACACACATAGGAATACCCATACCTACACGCACACTTACAAAAGCACCCTTTGCAGAAAAAAATACTATTTCTACACAACCCTGGGCTAGCCTCAGGAATGCAGCAAGCGTGATCCTTCTGGCAGCCTGAAGGTCTGCACCTTGCAGAGATATTTCTCCTACTCTCTCTTCATCTCTAGGGAATGGTTTGATGATTAAAAGATTCACTGGTTCTCAGCTTTGGGCCTGGCACAGGGGACCTAGTTAGAAATACTACATGAATTCATGCAGCAGTATAACAGGTGTGGTATCTCTTTGCTAATAATGAAACCCTTTGGACACGTCTGTTATCATTCTCCTCATCAAATCTTAGCTGAGAAAGGTACTACGTTTCTTTTGCTAGGATCTAGATGAGAGACAGGGCAAGAAGAAAGCTCCATTAGGTTATCTCACTTCTTATCATCCTGTCACGGGAAACTCTTTCCCCTGGGGAGATGCAAACATACATTTTCACCCCAAATAAGGCACAGATGACAGACCAAAGCCCAATGGCACCAAAACCATTTTGAGTGAGCCAGTGAGTTTTTTGGGGTTACTTCCAGAGCAGGGTGAGGGGCTGCTTACAGGAGCAATGGATGACTCAAAGGCAGCTCATCATTGAAAAGCCACCCCCCCCCAAGCACAAGGGACAACTCACAGAAGCTGCATCTCTGAGGCTCACTGCACAAACTGCAGGCAGCTTGGCTGGTCTAAGAGTCTCTTCCCAAGCAGTTGTTTTCCCTTTATATATCTTTAGGGCAGAATCTTCTTTTTTTTTTAATTTTGTTTATTCATTTTCAAGCAGAGAGATACAGAGAGAGACAGAGAGACAGAGAGACAGAGAGAGAGAATGCACCAGGGTCACCACCTTGTGGGTCTGGCCCATGTGGGTACTGGGGAATTGAACCCGGGGCCTTAGGCACTGGAGGCAAGTGTAGGGCAGAATCTTACAATGTTTTCCTGAGACTTGGCTTTCTGAGACTTCGTTCCTCCTCCCCTTTCCCCCCCAGGGAATGTTTCAATTGCAACATGCCCTCTCTCAAATTAGTTCCCTAGTATGCATTTCTCTGCTGTGTATTATTCCCCATAGACTAGTCTAGTAATATAAGTAGTCAGCAGTTAGCAGGAGCGGATGTCTTATTCTTCGAATCAGAAATACCCTCTTATAGGCTCCTGCTTTGAATACAAACTTCCCAGTTTGTGGCATTATTTTGAGGACTTTGGAGCCTTTAGGTGGTGGTGGGGGTCTAGCTGTCATAAGAGTAGGTCTCTAAAGGTACAGGGGCTGGGGCTATGGCTCAGTGGTTAAGAACACTTACCATGCAATCATGAGGTCCTGAAAGGGCCTGATTCACCCTGAGTTCTGTTCTTCGGCATCTATGTAAACATCTGGACATGGGCATACATGCCTGTAATCCCCGTCCTGTGGGCAGCAGAGATTGGAGACTCTCGGGGGGCTTGTGGCTCAGCTCTGGGTTCAGTATTCTTCTAAAACTCATGGATGGGCACATAAAGGGGCCAACCCCATGTTGAGCTTCAATTACCACTCACAGCCTGAATCCACAGCAGTGTGAGCAGGCACCCCACCCCTTCAGAGTCTATCAGGGACTAGAGAGAGAGAGTGGGGGCCTTCAGACATGGACACACCTCACATGCCAGAAGGTAACGGTGTGGCGGGGTTTGAAGAGAGAGCCCTGGCTGGAAGAGGACCTTAGCCACCAACCTGCTCAGCGAGATGGCTTCACTCCAGGGAGAAGGGTTTGGAAGCACCTGTTGTTTTCCTAATGGGATTTCAGTCAATGTGAGAGAAGATGACGGCATACAGAGCCATATGTACCTGAGACTCACCTCATAGACTTATAGCCTAGGGACCCTCAACATGTGGCCAATGGTCTTGGTGTACAAGACATCACCTCCTAAAGATTCCACAACCTTTCAAAGTCAGGAAAATGATGGACACTGAGCAGCAAGAAGAGAACTCCTTGAAGGAGCCTGAGCTGGGGAGGAACATGGTTTCATGGACATCTTTCAACATTACTCTGGATGCTATATTAAAAAATGACTGTATATAGGAGGAAGGGTGGGGCAGGGAGACTGGCTATGAAGCTATCACTGTTCCCCAAGCAAGAATAGCTGGAGGGACTGGAGAGATTGCTCAGTGGTTAAGGCGCTTGCCTGCAAAGCCTAAAGACTCAGGTGGATTCCCCAGTACCCATGAAAAGCCAGATGTGCAAAGTAGCGCATGCATCTGGAGTTCATTTGCAGCATCTAGAAGCCCTAGCTTGCTCTCTCTCTCTCTCTCTCTCTCTGCTTGCAAACAAATACAGAGCTTTGAAAAGGATCAGTGCAGGAGAGCAGGGGGAGAAACACTTTTGTGAGTCCGTGAGTCCCCCAGTTCCTGGCATAGCCACACCCTCCCAGTTCCCAGCAAGCTGATATCTCTAGCTACTTGGGTGACCTGTGCAGGAAGTGCCACCCTCCCTGAACTGCATCTCCACCATCTATAACGTACTAGCTGCCCTCTCTGACTCAGAGGTTCTTGTAGGAATTAAATGAAATCACAGTTTCATAAGACACAGAGCAAGGCAGAAAGGAAAACCCATGTGAGGGGGAACCCCAGTCCCAGACAGCTAATCTACTCATGAAGAAAGACAGGGTGCTATCTTGTGGGTGGCCCAGGTAATATCTGAGGTCTCAATTGAGAGATCACGTATCTCTCTCAATTAAGGGAACGGAGAGGAAAAGGATGCCCCCTCGAGACAACCCAGAGAATAGTGAGGTCTTTTTGTGCATTGTCTTCCTCCACTATCTCAGAAACCAACCAGTGCTACTGACAGCAAGAAGAAACGAAGAAGCTCTGAGTCATGAGGTGTCCAGCTGCCTTGTAACCTTCAGGTGCAATGTCCAGGTTCTTGTGTCCTGAAACAATAAATTAGATACACTAGGGACTCATATTTAATGATAGAAATAAAGGCAGTTTATCAGGAAAGAAGAAAAAGCACTCCTGCGGTGGAAGTAGACTAGTATATTAGTCAGGGTTCTCTAGAGGAAACAGAGTTGATAGAATGGATTATAGTAAAAGGGAATTTATTGGGATAGCTTACGACAGTCCAACAATAGCAGTCTGCAGGCCCACAGGTGAGGAAACCAGTAGCTGTTCAGTCCACGTGGCTGGATGCCTCGGCAGTCCCAATCCAGCCCAGAAGGCCTGATGGCTCCCTGGGGAGTGGCTGCTCTTCAGTTCATCATGTGATGCCAAGGAAACTGGGTTCCGATGTCCAGGAAGGGTAGGAGAGCAGGATGCGAGTGCAAGTCACGAACCAGCACCAGCAGCCAGGGGAGGAAGGAAGAAGAAGAGCTTCCCTCCCCTCAAGCTTCCTTATATTTAGTCCCCTCCTGGAAGGCCCACCCACTGGGGGAAGGGCTCACTCTGGAGAAGGGACCTCCTCCCTTCTCCAAAATTCCACAAGGATTTTGTCAATCCTTTCTGCAGGCAAACTCAGAGACCGCCCAAGATTACTGTGGATTATTACACAGGTCAAGTTGACAAATAAATTTAACCACCACAACTAGTGAGCCAGGGAAGATTTACACTCAAAGCCCTGGGCCATGAGAGTTCTGCCCCTTTAGCCATCCACACACCCACCTTCTCCTGTATTTGTGTATGTCAGGACCCGCCCCCATCCCATTCTCTATAGTTACACGTACCCCTGTGAGGAGGGGCTTCCAGCTTTCTGCCTACCGGCTTCTTTCATATGTTAATCTTGATATCTCTCTCTCCAGCCCCTTCTCTCCATCAACAGCAGTACTTGGAGAAAATTCTATGGTTTTGAAATATCCCTGTTTTACAAATAAGAACACAGATGATCACAAAGATCAACTTAGCCACCCCACATTTCACAGGCAGCCAGTGTTCAGAAGAGAGAGGGTTATGGTGAATACCTTCTGGCCCTAACCATTATGCTCTGTCTCCAGCATTGAAGGTAAGCCTCAGGGGGGTGGGGAACGGAAGCTGGTTTAATTTGGGAAATATTATCTGTATTATTCCAATTACTCTCCAGGAATCCTTCAGCAGAGTGTGATTTGGGCATTTAGTGTAGTGATTATTAGAATTTTTGAGCTTTGACCTTGGAAGTTCCAATGGGCTTAAGGTAAGACTTGTGAAATGTTGAGTGTTAATTCAAATACACACACACATATGTATATATATATATATATATGTATGTATATTCTGGTTTGGGGGTAATGGTACGAATTATGCAGATGGATTAGACACATGCTATGCGATGTTCCTAAGCTAGTTTCCTGAAATGTAAGAAAAAGAAGAAGAGAGGGAAGGAGAGAAACAGAGAAAGATTTTGTGTGTGAGATGAGGAATAGACTACATTGTGGATGAGAGACTCAAGGCACAATTTCTGTTGAGAACTTAGACCTGCACAAGGGATGTTGTGTTCCTTACAATTTATTTGTTCATTTGTAGAGAGAAAAGAGAGAGAGACTAGGCGAGCCAGGGCCTCCAGCCACTGCAAACGAGCTCCAGATGCTTGTGCCCCTTGGTGCATGTGCTTTTATGTGGGCACTGGAGAATCAAACCCAAGCTGTTAGGCTTTGCAGGCAAGCACCTTAACTGCAGAGCCATCTCTCCAGCCCATGTTCTCTTCTTTGGAGTCAGCCATAGCTACAGACAATGCAAGCTTTGAGTGTGCAAATGAGTGCGTGTGCCTTTCACATTACTTGGCACACAGAGGTTAGGAGACTGTTGTCTGACACACCAAAGCCCCTGGATGAGTGTTGAGGGTCCCCAGGCCATAGGAGTATGAGGTGACCTCCAGGTACCAATGGCCTTGAGTTCTCCTCTCACATTGATTGAAGCTCATTAGGAATGCCTTCCCAAACAAACCCTTCTCGCTGACCAGGTTGGTGGCTAAAGTCCTCTTCCAGTCAGGGCACTCTCTCTGTAAACTCTACCACACTGCCACCTCTGGTTTGGTAGGTGTGTCACTGTCTGAAGGCTCTGTTCCCCACGCTCTCTCTCCAGCCCCTGCCTAGACTCTGAAGGGGTGGATGTCTGCTCACACTGCTGTGAACTCTCGGGATGTGAGTGTTAGTTGAAGCCCAACATGAGGTTAATCCCGTCATACAGCTATTCATCAAGAAGCCCTCTGGGGTTGGAGAGGTGGCTCAATGGTTAAGGCACTTGCCTGCAGAGCCTAATGACCCAAGTTCAATTCCCCAGTACTAATGTAAAGCACATGCATCTGAAGTTTATTTGCAGCGGCTGGAGGGCCTGACATGTCCATTCTTCCTGTCTGTCTCTCTTCCATCTCTCTCTTCTTGCAAATAAATAAATATTTTTTTTAAAAAGAATCCCTCTGAAATCCCATCAAATCTCATGGCTGTAATGTAATCAACATTAGTAGTGATTACTATAGTTACCATCCATCCAGTGAAGTCTTTATTATTAACAGTGTGACCTTAGACAAGTTACCATACCTGTTGGATCCTCATTTTGTCATCTGAAAAAACATAAGAATTACCCCACTACCTACTTTAATCCTGAAACGATAATTCAATGGTACATGTGTGAGTTTTAGTCAAGTCCTAAGAAAGAGCATGCGTGCAGAGTCCCTCGTAAAGTGAGCAGTGTTCAAAGCCTTCATCCATCATTTCTAGGTGTGCGAGTCTGTAGGTCGTGTATTAGTTACTTTATCCATGGCTGTGACCAAATACTGAACAAAAAGCAGCTTGCTGAGGCTGGAGAGATGGCTCAGTGGTTAAAGAGCTTGCCTGAAAAGCTTAATGACCAGGGTTCGATTCCCCAGTATCCATGTAAGGCCAGATGCACAGTGATTCATGCATGGAGTTCATTTACGATGGCTGGAATGCCCATTTCTTCTTTCTGTTTCTCTCTCTCTCTCTCTCTCTCTCTCTCTCTCTCTCTCTCTCTCTCTCTCTCTCTCCATGTTTGTGGGGTGTGTGTGTATGTCTCTCTTCTCTCTCTCTGCTTGCAAATAAAAATATTTTTTTAAAGCAGCTTAAGGAAGGAAGGTTTATTTTGGCTTACACTTCTGGGGGACACTTTCCATTGGGGATGGGGGAGGTGTGGCGGCAAGAAGTGGGGGACCAGGTGCTCACATTGCATTTAGTCAAGATGCAGAGAGGGAACAGGAAGTGAGGTGGGGTTATAAAACCTCAAAAGCCCGCCCCCACCCAGGGACCCACTTCCTCCAACAAGGCCCCACCTCCTAAAGGTTCCATAGCCTCCCAAACCGCACCCCCAGCTGGAGCCCAAGTGTTCAAACACATGAGCCTGTGGGGGACATTTCACATTCAAACCACAACAGGTAGCATGTGTAAATATTAACTAAGAAGTGTTCCTATGTCCAAGCATTTTTCCAGTGGCTTATCTTGGAGATCACCCATCCTGTCCCTGCGTGTGTCGAAAACACATGCTGGAATCCAATGGAAACAATGTGGTACCTAACCCCACTCCCCAGACCTTCTATAAGACTATTAGAGAATGTGTTTGAGCAAATATAATGGGACCAAAATCAAGAACTTTGAAATAACAGTGTCATCTGTCCTTTTGTGATCAACCCTCCATCAGCTTATCACTGACCTAAGCCAAAGGGATTGGCCTGTCCAGCTCCTGTGCACCTGAGCCTCCTCATGCTCCTAGGCCTGGCATGGTGGTTTCTTGCTCCAATAGAGGCTCTGAAAAGCCAGATTAGCTGTCCAGTATTGTGGTACATTGTTGGGAAGGCAAAGAAGGAGCTAAAATCTGTCCAATTCTAAATCTGAGGTTCTCTTTCTAGCACCTTCACAGAGAAAGAGCAGAGAACCCACACACCAGCGGTTCCCCCAAACTACTCCAAACTACACCAAGCATGGAGCCAGAGAAGAGAGGAAGTGGAAAGGGCTGTGTATTCTTTGGTACTCAGGACAGGTATGGATGATGCCTGTTAAATATTTGCTAAGGGCGGTGTATTCAATTATCGTTGTAGTTATCATCTCATTGCTGAGACAAAGCACCCAACCAGAAGCAGCTGATGAGAGGAAAGGGTTTCCTTTGGCTTACAGTCTCAAGGGGAAGCTCCATGATGCCCAGGGAAAGATGAAAGCAGAGAGTGGACATCACCTCCTGGTCACAGCAGGTGGTAAACAGCAGCAGAAAAGTGAACCAAGGAGGGAGCTGGTTATAACACCCAAAAACTTGCTCCCCCAAAATACACCTCCTCCAACAAGCGTCCACACCCCAAATTGCCATAAGCTGGTGATTGAGCTTCAGAACACATATGTTTATGGGGACACCTCATTCAATCCACCCCATAAGGATCTCTTCCCTCTTCTTGCAACCACCCAACGCCTGACAGATAGAAGGCAGAATTGCTGGTTAAGCTCTTCCACAAAAGCCAGGGAGTATCTTGGTAGTCATCAACCAATAGGACTACAGCTGAAGAACTTTGAAATCCACATGGACAAGATGGGTTTTCTTTCTGCTTTTGTTTCCTTAGAGGTCTCCATATTGAACTCTGTCGATAGTATAGCCCAGACAGGCACACCATCATCCTCTCTGAATTTCACTTCTCTTTTCTTTTCTTTCGTTCTTTATTTTCCCGAGGTAGGATCTCACTCTAGCCCAGGCTGACCTGGAATTCCCTATGTAGTCTCAGGCTGGCCTTGAACTCCCAGCGATCTTCCTACCTCTGCCTCCTGAGTGCTGGGATTAAAGGAGTGAGCCACTGCACTCGGTTCCATTTCCCTTTCTATGACCTCCATTCCCAACTCACTTTCCTCTCTCCTTCCTCCATCTGTCTCCCTTGCGTTACCTCAAATGGCCCTGACATTTGGCCTAAGGGACAGACAGTCATTTTATCTGGGATTCCATTACAAGGCACACAGTTTGCACTTTTAAAAAGAAGCCTTAGGGAGCTGGGAAGAGGGGTCAGGGGGTAAAGTGTTTGCTGAATAAGCATGGGGACCTGAGTTCAGATCCCAGCACCCTTGTATAGAATACCAAGTGTGGTGTTGCATGCCTGTAATCCCAGTGCAGGAAATTGAAGGCAGAATGATCCCTGAGCACGATGAGAGCTTATCTGACCAAATTAGTGAGCTCTAAATTCAGTGAGTAACCTGTACATTAAAAAAAAAAAAAGCAGTGGAGAGCAATAGAGAGAAACCCTTGGCATTGACCTCTGTCCACAGACACACACATATGTATCTGCACACACATGTCCCCACAGGCATACAAATACACATAGGTACATGTATGCACACCACACACATAAAAAATAAAAAAAAAATCAATTAATTTTTAAAAGAAAAGGGAACTACAATTCAGAGAGACGAGATTCAATGAACTTTCCTTAGAGCTGAGGGAGATGGAGAGGTAAATGCCTTTAAGTCCCCAACGTCTCCGGCTGTCTCCTAAAAGGGGATGATGACAAGGTCTTGTGGTCAGCGGGGTGGTCTGTGGGATAAATTCTCCTAGACATCCTCTACCAGGGAAATATATATACCAACATAAAGGAGAGTGGGCTGGAGCGATGGATGGCTTAGTGGCAAAAGGCACTTTGCAAAACTTGATGGCCCGGGTTTTATTCCTCAGTACCCATTAAAGCCTGATGCACAAAGCGGCACATGCCTCTGAAGTTCATTTGCAGTGACAGGAGGTATACCCATTCTCTCTCTCTCTCTCTCTCTCTCTCTCTCTCTCTCTCTCTCTCTCTCTCTCTCTCTCTCTCTCTCTCCCTTGCAAATAAATAGATAAATAAAAATGAGAGAGAAAAGAAATCAGCTTTCTAGGTTCTTCTGGAGCAAGTGGCCGCATTGCCGCTAGCTAATTTAGTCACTTCTGTGTTCTTGCGATTTTGCCCCATTTGGGAGATTTTTAGTTACTCGTGTAGGCATGCGACATGGAGGAAGTTCCTTGAACGAAAGGAGTGAGGGCAAAGCCAGGGACTGGGGACTTGTGGTGACCTACACCAACAAATTATTTCACAGCAAGGGGTCTTGGCAAATTCCCTCCAGGTATTAGTTTAAGAGACTAGATAAGAAAGGAAAGTTAAAAAGATTTTTCTGATTTAGTCAAAGGGAGAAATTGATCCACATCAGGCCCCATAATAAGGCCCTGGGAACCTGTCAGTTCCTAGTAGTCTGATGAGAAGCAGCGGAGGGTCCTCGCCCCCCGTGTATGGCCAGAGACTTGCTTCACTTTGATGAACCATGCAGTAGGAACCATTAGAAAGAAGGAGCAGTGCCAGGGTGCAGTTTCCGATACCCCTGCAGGCTGAAAGGGTGCCAGTGGCATTTCATAAACCCGTCTCCAGAAAGCATCCAATCCTGCCTTTCTCAGAGCTGTAAACAAATGACCCAAGATGATCTAACTTAGTGATTAATGGCACCTACTAAACAGTGTCGTTCTCCTTGCTAAACTTGCTGCTGATGGGGACTCCATCAGCTATATTGTAGGCTCCAAAACGCCACTTTAAAAATAAAAAGAGGGAAAAAAAAATGAGTGCCCAATTAGGCTTCATCATAGTGATTCCTCTGGACTTGTTAGTGTTTGTTTAACTGGGTACCATCGGGAGATGGTGGGCTTTTTGAGATTCCCCCGGTTTTACCTCCGTATTTGTCCATTTTTCTGTAGCAGAAAGTTAAGATGCTGGGGATGAATCCTTCTTTCCCTGACCGTTTTCTCCATTGTGAACTAGACATTGAAAGATCTAGCCCCAAACGTGTAAATCTGTATACATTAAGAGAAGGCACCCATACTTTTCCTAAAAAACCCACACATTAATATTGCTGTTTTTTTTTTAGCAGGAGTAAATGACGGTCTCAGAGACCTCCTTGGAAGAGGCTGGAGTTAAATAATATTGCGTGTTTTTCATTTCTCTGTGTTGAATGCAGAGCTATTAAATAACCTTTTAAAGAGTTGGTGTAATTATCTGTAAACAGTAATGTTACAAAAAAAAAGGTCAAGTTGTCCTGCCATTAGGTGTTTATGGATATAAAGTGGATTTATGTTTCCATAAAGCAGGCACCGACTAACTAGATTAACTGTCCACAAACTAAACCAACTGTAGTAATATTTAGACACAATAAAATGATACCAATTAAAACAATTTTATTTTTTGTGTCATATTGATTCATGGCACACTAAAATTAACCAGAGACCTTAAACACAGATCGGTTGGCAAAAAAGCATCCACAGCTCAACGTTATTACCAAGCCGAAGAGCAGTTAAGTGAGATGGCTGTGTGATAGTATGAATATTTAATTAATTATTAGTCATGTAATTTCTCCTCAGGAATTATTATCCCTCAAACTGGTTTGTGAATTTAATTATTAGCAGCCTTTTTGTTTCCGTGTCCCCCTCATTACTGTCAGGATTGATGTAACATAAACTTCATTAAAAATTAAAGCAAGAGTCTTAATTACAAGGCTACCCTGACTGAAGTTAGAATTAGCCAAGTCAGTGATGTGCAAATGACTGCATTATTTAAGAAACACGCTGCAAGTAGTTATGCTAATGTAGAAGGTTCCAGTAGCAGACCTTTTCGCTTGCAGTTGCATATTCATTAAATGCACTATGCAAATTTAATGTAGCAGTCTTAGTAATGCGTTGTTAATTTATTCAGATTTATTGAGTACGACTTGTAAAAAAAAGTACAAATTTAATTACTGTATCTAGGAGGAATGATATTAGGAGAAAGCAGAGGTTTAAGACTTTGAACTGGATTACGAAGTTTGATGGAAGACGTAGTATCTGAGGACACAGTTCTGATAACTGGCCTTGAAAGAATATTTGATTTACTTATGGATGATCTAAGAAATCACTAAAATTGCACATGTTCCTTCCCAATAGGAAAGTTTTAAAAAAAAGTCTCCGTTGTATTAAGAGCAGAAGCGAAGCTGAGTCCACAGCGTAATGGCCGTAATGTCTCTACCGAGACCAGTAAAGGTTATGGATGGAGATGGGCGGGAAGCAAACTGTCTTTGTGGAAAGTTCACTGTGGCCACCAGCACGAATGGTGCTGGGGCCTCTGCAGGGCTCTGTCTTCATCCAGGGTGGGTGGAGGCTGGACTTTTCAAAGAGGCCAAATCCAGGAGACGGTGTGCTTTTTCAAAGACATCATAAGGGGCTGGAGAGATGGCTCAGTGGTTAAGGTGCTTGCCTGCAAAGCCTAATGACCTGGGTTCAATCCCCCAGTGCCCATGTCAAGCCAGATGCACAAAGAGACACTTGCGCCTGGAGTTCATTTGTAGTGGCTGGAGACCCTGGTGTGCCATTCTCTCTGTCTGTTTCTCATCTTCATCTCTCTGATTGCAAATAATTGTTTTTTTAAAAGGGGGGACAGGGAGGAGGGAAGCGGGGATACCTTCACAAGATTTGCTCATACAATGCATATACTTATTCATAATAAAGATATTAATTTTAAAAAGGGGGATCATAAGCCATGCCAACACTGGCACTGTCCCCATTGCCTGGGAGGACATCCCTCTCATCCCATCCTCTGAAAACCCCGCAGTGGGGCTTTTCCAGGCCAGCCAGTACCACTGCCATGCTTCCCTCCTCCCTCCCCGCCCAGTCCCTCGGCCCTCCTGCGCCTTCATCCTTCCTCCGTTGCCTTTATCTTTGTGGCTCTTTTCTATCCTGTCTGTCTTGTTCCTCCTTTCCTTAGAGAAATCCACTCATCTTCCAAACCCCTGCTATTATTTCACTTTTTCTTTCCACTCCTCCTCCATCTCTTCTCCTCTTTCTCTCCTCCTCCTTTAATTCCACCCCTCTCTTCTCTCACCCTCTCCCCATTCTCCCCTCCATCTTCCCCCTCCCCTCCCCTGCCCTGTCTTCCTCTGTTCTTCATCTTCTCCCTCCCGGATTCACTCATACACACACACACCGGTGGATAGATGGTGTCATGGTTTGATCCAGGTGTCCCCACAAACAATTGAATGTGTTCTGATAGATCGATCCTCAGCTGATGGCAGTTTGGGTTTTACAACCTCGATGGAGCTGTGTGTTGTTGAGGGCAGGCTTATGGGTTTATAAGCCAGCTTCCCCTATGCCAGTGTTTGGCACACCTTCCTGCCGCTGTTTGCAGTGCTGTGGCAGAGGTGATGTCCAGCCCTCTGCTCATGCCATCGTTTTCCCTGCCAGAATGGAGTCTCCCCTTGAGTCCGTAAGCCAAATAAACCCATTCCTCCACAAGCCGCTTTTGTTTGGGTTCTTTCTGGGCAGCAACCAGAAAGCTGACCGCAACAGATGGAATTTAAAAACTAAAAAGGATTTTCACTTTTTTATTGGAATAAACCTGATCGATGGGGCTGAAGAGATGGCTCAACAGTTAAGGCACTTGCCTACCAAAGCCTAATAACCTGGGTTCAATTCCCCAGTTAAAGGTACTTGCTTGCAAAACCTGATGGCCTGAGTTCAATTCACCAGTACCCATATAAAGCCAGATGCACAGAATGAGTTTGTTTACAATGGCAGGAGGCCCTGATATTCTCATTCTATCTATCTATCTATCTATCTATCTATCTATCTATCTATCTATCTATCTATCGTCTGTCTGTCTGTCTGTCTGTCTCCTTGCAAAAATAAATAAGTAAAAAGAAGTTTTGTTTTTAAAAATTCCCCAGATGGGAGGAATGGTAACATTACATGAAGATACTTAACTGATCCATTACAACAGCCACTGTGATTGATCAAGGCTTTTCTATTTGATCTCACCTATCCATCTGAATAACGCCATGACGTAGACAGCATTATTAAGCCCGTTGTCTGGAGAAGAATACAGTTATTAATAGGTTAACTAACTTCATGAGACTTACATGTAGAGTTGATACTGCAGGCATCTGATCAAATAGTGTTTCTGATGTGAAGCCCATCCGAAGTTCAGAGCTGAGTCTAGCTGACCTGGAGGCCAAGGATGGTAGTGAAATGATTAATTTTGTATAGTGACCTCCCCCATGCTCTTGACGCAGAATCCCATGGGGGCCCTTGTTAATGGGGTGCTTTCCAGAACTGCCCAGTGAGTTGTAGAGCTGGGCAAGTCAGAGATAGAGGTTTGTATTTAGCAAGACCACTGTTCTTAAGGATGTCAGAGGACTCCTGGGACCCAAAGTGGCCTGTGTGAGTTGTCCTCAGGACACATAAGATCTGGTGTTAATGTCTTAATAAATAAGACATAGGCTTATTCTCCCCAGAAATACTAACCTTCTGATCTTCCTGCCTCTACCTCCCAAGTGCTGAGATGGTGACACTCCTACCAAGCCCAGTTCATGAAGTGCTAGGGGTTGAACCCAAGGGTTAAGTGTTAGGTCATAGACACAGTCCTTTCAAAGGACAGATGTCAGTCAGTCCTATGGAGACAAAGTAGCCACACCCCTTGCCGTTCCTTCTGACCCCAGGAACAGCAAGAGACCAAAGCTGGCAACCTGGGCAGGACAGCAGGGCTATAGCTACTACTCTCATTTGCAACTTTGCACACTTCCCCGTGCCTTCTCTCAGCCCCTGACACTAGTGACCAGAGTCATACCCACTCTATGACAAGGCCTTATCTCTAGCTAGAGCCCTCTCCCCCTAAAAAATTAATAAGGAATCTCTTTCATAAAATGTTTGGATTCGTTTATTTATTATTTATTTATGAGAGAAAGAGCATGGACACTCCAGGGGCTCTTGCCACTGCAAACCAACTCCAGACGCATGAGAGTCTGGCTTCACATCAGTACTGGGGGATTGAACCCAGGTTGTCAGGCACTTGTTTTAACCACTGAGCCGTCTCTTCTGTCCAAGGAACTTCTTTTGTCCTCAGAACTCTTACCTTTGGCGATCTTGAAAATCTCTCGGTGCAAAGTGGCTGACGTTAATAAAGAAGTTCCACCTAAAAATCTGTCGCAGGGCCTCTCTCTTTGAATCACCTGGGATTCTATCTCTAGGCAACCACTCTACCCCCTGAGTGACACTCCCAGCCCTTCCCTTGACTCTGATCAAGGACTGGCAAGAAGAATCCAGTGGCCACCCAAAGAGGCTTTTTTCAACCCTGGCCATGGGCCATTGGTACTGAAATGGACAAGCCCAGGCATGTCCACCCACCCCCAGAAGAAATTGTGAACAGGGATGGAGAGATGGCTCAGCGGTTAAGGCACTTGCCTCCAGTGCCTAAGGCCCTGGATTCAATTCTCCAGTACCCACATAAGCCAGACCCACAAGGTGGTGGCCCTGGTGCGTGCTCTCTCTCTCTCTCTCTCTCTCTCT
>PVHP010036585.1:0-17816 GCA_004024765.1 Zapus hudsonius | reverse complement strand
TGGCAGGGAAAACGATGGAATGAGCAGAGGGCTGGACATCACCTCTGCCACAGCACTGCAAACAGCGGCAGGAAGGTGTGCCAAACTCTGGCAAGGGGAAGCTGGCTTATAACCCCATAAGCCCACCCCCAACAACACAGCTCTAATGAGGTTCTAATTCCCGAATTGCCATCAGCTGAGGATCGATCTAGCAGAACACATTCATTTGTTTGTGGGGGACACCTGTATCAAACCATGACAGATGGTAAGGTAATAGAAAAAAAATACCCTAAAGATATGGCAAAAAAATGAAGTTTAGGGAAATCCCATTATGAGTCTTGTTGCAGCCTAAAAAGTTGTGTGAGAACCACAGTAATGTATTAGTGGCTGGGTCGGTGGCAAAATGATAGATGTGAGAAATTACAAAATATTGATCATAGCAAAGTCTCCCCCCACCCAGATTTTCCCCTCCATTTAGATGATAGGAACAATTTGCTGGGTTGATTTTTCATATTACTAATTTGCCTACGGTGGGTCCCAAGAAAGTATAATAGATATATTCTCTGTGACCTTCTGATTTAGTTTAGTTTCGCTTTTTGCAATCTTCCACAGCACTTCCTGTCCAAATCAAGACGTAACTAGAACCATTTTTATGCATGTGCAATGAACAATGACCACATCCCTTATAAGTAGGAAGTGTGAAACAGGGGCTGTGGAGTTAAGAAATATCCATCAGATATTTGCTAGCTTGTGACTTTGTTTACCCAGTACCTAGAATTTTCTAGAATGCCCCTGGTTAGTTATGAACTCTGACCCTTGATGACTGTGAGCTTTTTGAGCCTAGCCACTGTGTCTCGGTCTCTGTTCCGTTCTGCTGACACAGAGAAAAATGTTTCTCTGTAGAAACTAGGAGCTGTTCCAACATCTTTTTACTCATTAACCACTTTCAATTAAAGCATGTGGCTGTGTTCCATCATAGGTGCCAGTACATCCATATTATTATTAATAATAATGGTTGTGACAATATTTGCAGCTTCCACAAATTACAGAACATGAATGGAAAACTGCTAGGCATTTTATGTCTACAGCAATAGCAGCTCAGCAGGGTGGGTGATGGTATCCAATGAGGGAATTGAAACTTAAGGTAGTTCATCAATTTCCCAATGGAGGTAAGATATGGGACCCTAAATTACATTGTTGCAGTTTTCCAACCCCTCAGTAACCATTTGCCAACTCTTCTTATTGTAGAAAAGGAGAGAAAGAGAGATTAAGAGTTTAGTCATCCCCCTAAATGCCTTATTTTTGAGTATATCAGATACCTCCTCATTGTTGAGATAAAACATTGAAACATAAGCAGCTAGTGTGAAAAGTGGTTTTTTATTTCCACTCACAGTTTCAAGGGGAAGCTTCATCATGGTAGAAAAGCATGGCAGAGCAGAGGCTGGACATCACATTTTGCCACAGAAGCTAGGAGGTAACAGAAAGAGCAAACTATCTTCAGCAAGGGGACTAGCTGGGATATAACAACCAAGTGCCCACCACCAGCCAGCACACCTCCTCCAGCAAGGCTCCACCTTCCAAATTGCCACCACTTGGGGATTCAGAATGAGGCTTAATCACAAAAGAATGAGGCAATAGGAGACATTTCACATTCAAACCACCACAATGAGTCTTCTTCTTTTTGTCAGTGTTAGTTCATCTGTTCAGTGCCTCTAGCAAAACATTCCTCAGCACCATTGTTCTAAGTCACTGAATCTGCTGGTGTGAGTCCCTTGTTTAATCTCTGCAAAGTTACAGTGTTTTCCGTGAACATGCTTAACATTTACTTTTATTCATCTGAACATGGAGGGCAGTGCTCCATAAAGGTGCAATCTGTTATCCACCTAGATTCTCTGTTGCCCAAAACAGAGGGAAGCTTGAGCAAGATCAGAGTCTTCATGGTTTGGGTACAATACCATTAGAGATAACTACCAATGATATCTAGTCTAGCACGGCAATTAAAGATAGTCCCAGCTCTTTCTGTCTTGCTTTTCTTCTCAGCAGGTTAATTTTTAGAGATGCACTCATGACTGGTCACATTATCCATTTTCATTTTGATTTTGTTTACTGATGCAGTATGGGAGAAAAAAGAATCTTTTGTATTGCCTACTTGGAATTTTCTCTCAGGCTGGTATGAACTTGCCAGGTGGACACCATGGATCACATTCCTTTGTTTTCTTTAAAGCAAAATAAACTTTATCTGCCACCCAAATCCTCTGGTCAAAGACAGGGGCTATGTTTTCCACCTCTCCTGTTTCAGGAAAAGTCATGTTGCTTGGTTAAGTAAAACTCTCACAGGGCCTTGGAACTCTTTGATATAGCACTAGAACCAAGTCATAGATGCATTTTGTCCAAGACACTTGGGTTATAAAGAATGATACCTCTCTAAAAATAACCCAATTTAAAAGCAGGTTATTATAAAAAGGCAGGGACATTTTCTTGAATATCTGAAGAAGTGAAATAGAATGCTCCTGATAAGGGGTTGGTTTAGTCAGAAATACACACTCTCCAAGGTTCCCTCAGTATCTGTCTTTGACCTGCCGCCCTCTTTCTAACTCTCTCTCTCTCTTTCTCTCTCTCTTCCCCCTTCTCCTTCTCTCTCTACCCCCATCCTTCTTCTGTGTCTTGCGCGCTACTCATTTGCTCTCTTCTCAGTCTACTCACAATCTCTGTCCATCCATCACACTAGTTAGGCTGTGTTCTCTCCCCTTTGGCCATGAAATTCAGAATCTCTTATGTCAGGATTCAGCAAAGGCTCTCTACGTTGGCTCCCAGATTCCACTTTCTGTAGCTCAGCTAATGTGGCACGGGCTGCCTTGGAATCAGATGTAGAATGCATTGTACTCACCTGTGGGCCATTGGCAGGATGGGAATCTAGAAAATGGTCAAAGAAAACCAAGAAAGGGGAGGGAACAAGCTGAGGGGAGCTCTTTTGCAGCTTTTATATTATTGAGCGTGGGATAAATAGGGTCCTAGAGGCCAAAATTACACAGGTCATCTAAAAGTATTATTATATCTTAAAGCACACCATAGATACTATTATAAACTACCTGAAAGTTCTCTCCTACAAACTATACCTCATGTAGGTATACATGGCATACAGAATACTTTGTACATGTTACAAGCTGGAGAACTGCACTGAGGTTACCAAATGGACCCTCCAAACATATCAATCCCATGAGGCAGATCGCCAAGCTTGACCCCAACATTGTTTCTCCTGACATACCTTCTTCACACAAGATGAGAGGGAGATTGACAGGCTACGTTCTCCAAGAAAACATTGGCCAGGAAGTCCCAGGCCTACACTTCAGCAATGCAAAAACTATGATGTCTTTTCCGTGAAAGTTGTGAGTTTTTTTTTTTAATACTTCCATTTATCTTGAAGACCAGGATGAATATGTCCTGGTGAGAAGTTTTCTTTCATGATACCTAACGGGATCAATGTAACAGGATGCTTGATAAGGTGTGTGATGGTCAACTTCTGTTGTCAACTTGAGCTTTTTAGTAATCATGGGTGCGTGTCTGAGGTTGTTTACAAGAAGGAGGCCCTCTATATAAGGCGCAGGATGTAAATAAATTCAGGGGACTTAGAAACAAACATCCTTTCCTAGGAGAGCAGTGCAGGAAGGAAAATTCCAGAGACTCAGGGAGTCAAGAGGTCTGGGAAAGGGTAGCAAGACCCCACCCTAAAGCTATATAGAGGGGGAGAAAAATCTCTCCCATACCTGTTTTGTTGGTGTGTGTGTGTGGTATTGGTGGGTTTTTCTCTCTCTGCTTGGACCTGTGAAAGGGGGCCAGCCTCTTTTACCATTATAGAACTTCCCTGGGTCTGTAGCTTCAATAAATCCTTTCCTCCGATAACTGTGTCTGGTCTGGAGATTCATCCCAGCGGTGTGTGGTGTGTGGCTGACTATGACCAGGGTCAGCTGGACAAATATAGAAAGATGACCTAGAATGTGGATTTGGGAGAAGTTAATGATTTATTAAATCTGTGAGGTCTTCTAATATTGAATTACACCCCTTTGTAAGTTTTCTCCCCCTTTGGATAAGGATGGATGGCTGGATGAATGGTTAGGTGGGAGTATGGATGGATAAATGGTAGGTAGGTGAGTGAAGTGAATAGATACAAGAGTGGGCAGTGGGTGGATTGGAGAATGGATGGACATATAGAAAAATGCATGCATAGGTGAATGATAGAGGTAGAAAGTTATTAAGATAACATCTAGCTATAAGGTTTACTAAACTTTAAACTTATGTATCTCTTTCCCCTGTTTTCTTCCTTCAAAATCATCCTTCCATTCCTCGCTTCTCCATTTTCAGTCACACATGCTTTGCTGCATTGCTGCATTGTAAATTGCACCACCATTTCCTGTGTTCCTGTTTCTAAAGGTTAGTGTGGCCTCCATGTGGTTCTGTGAGGCAACCTCATGGAGGGTGGGCAAAGGATCTCCTACGTAGGGGTCAGCTCTTCTCCAACTCTGAGGGCTCCTTCTTGAGTCTGTGCCTGACCCAGCTTTTCATTGGAGGCTACCATTGTAGCCAATATTTCCCAGCATACCCTCTGTCAATCTTAAGTGTACCTTCAGACAAATATTTCTGGCCATACATACAGGTTCTCAGTGTGATTTTTCTTGTCATTGTTATTACTTGAGCCACTGTCTTTCTATGGAGCTCTGGATGATCTTGAACTCCTCTGTAGCCCAATCTAGCCTAAAATGTGTGATCCTCTGCCCCAGCCTCTCAGGTGCTGAGATTAGACATGTGGGGGTGTCCCTGATCCTGAAGTCTGCTTCATCAAACTTTACAATGATACTTCAAACTCACTACAAATATTTATTAATTACATATTTTGAAAAAATTAATTACTACATATCATATCAGCTTAGTCCCCCACCATGGGATTCTTTAAAACCATTTCTCTATGTGTTGATAATTTTATTTGGTTTATCAGTAAAGGAGGTAAACCAAAGTAAGAAATATCAGGTTTCATTCCCTGTCATAGTGCTCATAATAGATGTTTCATAAGTAACATGTGTCCCCACTCAGCTAAAATTAAATGTCTGGGCATTTCTAAATGTTTTCTATGTAGAATTCACAACACATACCCTTCCAGAACTAATAAAAACTCTCAGAAGCACCACTCAACTGTGCCATTTCTTTTCTGACTTTGTACCAGTTTCAAATGATGGCTGTGGGGAGAAAAAACACTTTTTCATAAGATTTAAAATTTTTTTGTACATTTACTATTTTTATTAATTAGAAACTATGTATGAACAAAGCATGTGTTGGTACCTCTCCTCCATGCCCCCATTCCACTGAGGACCCTCCTCAGTGGGTTTGCTTGTATGTACCATGAGGTTGTGTGTTTTGTGTTGTGAGAGCATAGTCAGTTATGGAGGGGGGAGGGCAGTACCTCTGCATATTCCTTCCTATGCTGGCTCTTAAAGCAGTCTTTGGCCTCCTCTTCCACAAAATTCCTTGAGCTGTGGTGGGAAAAAAATTTTTTTTAAATAACTGAAATAATCTAATGGAATCAAAGCTCAGTTGCTGACAGGCACAGATGTTCAGAGAAGAGCCTGATCAGGGCAGATGATGTGTGAGCGAAGTCTCCTACTTTTATGACCTTCTCATAATCAAGGTGTAAGTCTAAACCTCAGAAACGATGTATCCTAAGGATCTCTAATTCCATAACCCCCTAGAGAGCTTTAAAGAAATAACGGGCCAGACCTCCTCCCTTGAATAATCTGATTTAGTTCAAGCAATGTGGTGGCATTTGTGAGCATAAACTCAGATAAGTTTATGGGATAGAAAGCAGGTTTTAAGGGAAACAGAATCAGTAGAGGAGGAGTGAGAGGTAAGCAGGTCACTTAGCCAGCCTCCATTAAAAAATACACTCAATAAAAGTAAGGCAGGAAAGGGTACCACAACTCTGAAAGCAACTGGGAACCCATCTAGAGAGAAATCCCCTCCATAGCAGTGGTCATACAACAGCCGCCACAGCCCACCTATGCAATACACCATGTGTTAAGCACAGAGGATGCTCTATGCACATTTTCTGGTGGCTGACAGTGACTATTAAAGGGAGCATGGGGTAGGGTGTTCCTATTTGATATCTAAAGAAGGCTGGAAAATGACTTGACCAAGTTGGCACAGTCAGCAGAGAATAAAGCATTAATTGGAGCTCGCATGAGCTGCGTCCAAAAGCCAACTTCTTCACCTCTCAGCTGTAGTAGGAAATGTCTATGTAGACTCCATCACATCCCTCTATAGACTCGGGCTTCCCATGGCAGTTAGGGGAAGGAGCATATTCGTAACTAGCTATCACTTGCTTAGTCCTCGCCCAGCACTCATTTGCAGCTCATTGCTCTCCACATCCAGATTCCCTGAGGCTCCTCTGACCCTCAGAGGGCACCCTTCACTCTCTGCTTAGGTCCAGGTGGGCTCCTTTCAACCGTGCATCTCTTCCCTTTAGGCACTTAACACTGTCCCATTTTTACATTTGCTTTATTAATTTTTTAAATTCATGTCTGTAACCCTGCTAAACTCCATGTTCTCCATGGAGAAGGCACCATGTCTGTATATGTGTGTTGATAAGTGTGTGGGTGCAGGTGGGCATGCATATGTGGGCATGTGCATGTGTGAAAGCCAGAGGTCATTGCTGGGGGGCTTCCTGAGTTGTTGTTCATCTTGTGCTTGGAGATAAGTGTTTCCCACTGAAACCAGAGCTCACTAATTCAGCGAAACCTAACTGGAAAGCAAGCCCTAAGGGTCTTGTTGTCTCTACCTGCCCAACTCTGGGATTGCAGGCACGTGCTACCATGCCTGGCTTTTATGTAGGTGCTGGAATCTGAACTCAGGCCGGTATGCTTGCACGTGTTGGACCTGTGATCAGCTCTTTGGTATCAGGCACCGTATCCAGCTGTCATCATTGGGCTTATGCAAACTGTTCTCAGTCCCTCCTTCTCTTTCTATCACCTCTTCAAGTATGACTTCAGAGAGAATGGTAGGGGGGAGGCAGAGTTTGAGTGTGATAGTGTATGGCCTCATAGACAGAGGTGCTTTATTAAAATTAAACTTGTAACTTGGGTCTCCAGCCATTTGGCTGGAGGATGTGTCACTGGGGATGGAGCCTGAAGTCCAACCCTAAGGTGGGCAGATCTGGATTCTAGCCCAAAGGTGTGTAGAGAGAGACCAGTTTGTGCTCTGGCTTCTTGCTTGTGGTGCTGGCTGTTGGTTGTTTCTCTCTGCTGAAATTTATGAAAGGGGGCCAGCTTCTTTCACCATTGATGGAACTTCCCCTGGATCTGTAAGCCTGAAAAAAATCCCTTCCTCCCATAAACGGTGTCTGATTGGATGCTTGTCCCAGCAATGTGGAACTGACTATAACAGGGGCATCAGAAGAAGTGTTAAAGGTGAATCCTGAAGAATGTGCTATTGAGGGCACTCCAGCCCCCAGCATTTCAGCTCGTCCCAGGGCTGTGGCTGGAAGCATTCGGAATCAGCTCTATCAATTATTTAAACCCCATAATTCAGTCCATATTAAAGATTTATTGCAACAAACTGAAAAACAAAGTACAGACAAAGAGAAAACACAGCCTGGCTCTACTATCAAAGTTACATTGGATATAAATTGTTCTTGTCAGTGTGAATAACAGAAAGAGAAATAGGTTTTCTGGGAAAGATCGTTCAGTGGTGTGTATATACACATGTATGGATGTGGGGGTTTCCTTGGTGTTGTGCTCTCTTTTTTTGCAGGCTGTATCTCTTACACTTGGCCTTGAGTCTTTTTAGCTCAAAATTCCCTCCAGGAATGAATGTATTACAGTTTTTTCATTCTTTAATATATAGTCCTTAGCCACTGATCAGTGTATTGGGGTCACTGATTTGACATTGGGTGCAGAGAAGTGATTTATATTCAGAGCAGTTTGTATTCAGCTCCATCTCTGCCACATGTGAGGCCGTGGACTCAGCTACTGAATATTGTGTCTCAATTGTCCCACCTGTACAATGGGTAGAAGGTCAGCACCTACCTGTGGAATTTTACGTAGGAGTTACCTATCAACCACCTAGCTCTCATGTTGGTGCTTAATGCATGGGTGTTTCAGTTAGTGATCTCCTCTTACTAAATACCCTGAACCTTCCCCATGAACTTTCTTTGATTACATTATACCACATATATGCATATGAAATTAGTGCAACCCTTTAATTGCAATATGAAACCAAAGGCAGACTTAATATTTGGTGAGTAAATGATTCTCTTGTTCAGGTGGGAAGTGGACAGTGAGAAAGTGTTCTCTGGCTGTTCTGGCTCCAGACCTTTGACCTTAATAGCTGTGTGACCTCAGGCAAGGTTTCTTATACTTTATCTGCACTATTCTTTGTTCATAAAGCAGACACCTTCATGATACTAACTTCCTTCTAGGTACTGGGAGGATCAGATGAGTTGTTCATGAAATGACTAGAACAGTTCTTGGCTGACAGAAGGTGTGGTGGTTTGATTCAGGTGTCCCCCATAAACTTATGTATTCTGAATGCTTGATCCCCAGCTGATGGCAGTTTTGGATTTGGAACCTTGTTGGAGGTGTATTGTTGGAAGTGGGTTTATGGATATTTTTAGCCAGCTTCCCCTTGCCAGTGTTTGGCACACTCTCCTGCTTCTGTTGTCCACCTGATGTTGGCTGGGAGGTGATGTACAGCCTCTGCTCATGCCATCATTTTCCCTGCCATCATGGAGTTTCCCCTTGAGTCCTTAGGCCAAAGTGGACTCTTTCTTCCACAAGCTCCTTTTGGTTTGGTTCTCTGTAATCGCAAGGAGAAGCTGACTATAACACAAAGATCTATCTGAGTTTGTTTTGGCTTGGTTACTACTGTGTTTCTGAGCCTGCATGAGGAACTGGAGTACAGCATTGGATAATTCACTTGCTGCATAAACAGGTTCAAGGACACCATTATAAAGCAAACACACAGTTCATCTGTTACTAGCTTCTGCACCAGTATTCTAGTCTACATTATCATTCATACCCATCAAAGCTCCTGCAGCACCCTGTAGCAATCTTTCTGTAGAAGCCCCCTTTCCACCCATGCTTCCATTATGGAGAATAGATCTGGCCATCTCTACAACCCTCCTGTAACATAGCCTTGCCACAGCCTCATCTGGCCACTGCACATGTCTACGCTCAACTTGTATTCTCCAGATGCCATATGTCCCAGTTTTACCCCTGTGCTAAGTCCTGTCAGTGTTGTTCCCTGTGTCTAGAATGGCCCTCCATTTACCATACCTGGCCAACAGCATTGTTGATGCCTTAACTGTCAAAATCAGTATCTTTCTGCATTCTCCTATCTGTTGTATAAGTGAGAACCCTCTTTCTTTTCTTGTATAAGGCCCCTTCTTTCTCCTTCCCAGCATACCTTGCAATTCATTGTCCTCTTAAAAAGTTTTGATTGCTGAATACTTGCTGTGCTTGGAATCAGAAATAACCCTCCCATGTATTTGAACACCTAGTTTGCAGCTGGTGGCACTGTTTTGAGAATTTGTCGGGCATGGATGATAGAGGTCACAAGGATCAGGCCATTGGGAATTGTAGCCCAGACTGCTTCTGTGCCTGTCCTCTGTTTGCTGGTAGCCACCATGATGCGAGGACCACCTGCCTCACGCTCCTGCCAACAAGGATTCAATGGCCACCTGTCACCAGGCCTTTGCAATTATGCTGGACTGAGTCTCTGAAACCATGGTACAGATAAACCTCTCCTTCTCTAAGTTTTTCTGTCAGATGTTTTGTAACTAATACACCTGCCACCTTTACTGACATGTGGAGCTGCAAGGAACAAAAACATAATACAATGGCATTGTTTGCTGAAGGCATGAATGCAATTTAACCAGGTCCTAAGTTTCCTTAGGGCCAAAATCCTTCTGACATTCCTTCAATCCAGCAGCACTGGATTGGCTGCATTAAAGACTGCCTCCCTCCCACCCACCCCTCCACTGATCCATCCATCCATCCATCCATCCAAGGATCAGTCCATCCACAGACCCACCCACCCATCAGTTCATCCAGAGAACAGCTGATTGCTGCCATATGCTTCTAAACCTTTTTCTTTCTCTCTGTGTATATGTTTGTGGCATGCATGGATGTGAGTATTCATGTGGCTGTGCATGGATGTGCAGAGACCAGAGGTTGATTTCACAGGTCTTATTCAGTCACTCTCCAGCTTATGCTCTGAGTCAAGGAACCTGAACTCACGTATTCAGCTAGTGTGGCTAGCCAGTGAGCACCAGGGATTCCTTGCATCTGCCTCACCAGGGATTATAGGACGTGTATCACCATGCTTGGCATTTTTACATGGGTGTTGGGGATCTGATCTGAGGCCACTGAGCCATCTCCACAACCCCTGTACCCAGTCTTTACTGCAGGCTCTCCATGGACAGATTTTATGTTCTTCCTCACTAGGTCTTCCCAGTGCCTGATGTAGGTGTTGAGTTTCTGTGTACAAAGGAAGCTCAGTAGGAGGAAAGAAAGTAGGAAGTAATGGTCAGGCTTCAGTGATGACAAAATCATTTCTTATCTTTTTCAAGCCAAGCTGTCTTTCCCTTTCTCTGGATGTGTTGCAAGTCCAAAGTGATCCTGCAAAAGCCCCACAACATGTACAAAGGCAAGAGACTAGCCATCGCATCCCTGCTGTAGTCACAAAAGGCAATAGCCAAGAGCCAGGGGTGCAAAGGACCTGACTCTGAGACTCATCCTTAGAGCATAATTGTTAACCCAGAATGACAACAGGTTCATGTATCCTTCAGGAATTTCAGCAAAGGTTCTTGTTTATTTGTTGGGATGTTCAGCTTCTAAATTATGCCATGAGACGCTGTGTGTGTGGGTGGGGGAGAATAGACATTTCTGTAAAATATGTTTCTGGTAATCTTCAATAAACTAAAAACAGTTGAGCACACAGAATTTTCTGTTGTTTCTGCAAAGAGATAATTTGTTACATGGAAGCTCATTTGCCTATATGGAGTAAATACCGGTGCCGACCCAGTGGAGATTAATACTCATGGATGAGAGAAAGAAGAGGCATAATACTTCACTGTTATATTTACTCTGTTAACTATAAAGTGGGAATTGATGAAAAATGTGCCAGAGTTCCCCATGTGAGCCTAAGTGATGAACTGAGGTTTATTTGCCATCTGGCTTTTAAGCAGAGATTTTTTTTTCATGTCAGAAAAAAATGGCACCTTCAGAACGGCTGCATTACAGACATCTGTTTATCAGACCTTTGCCGAAATGAATTATTCAGAATATGCTTAAGGTTGTACTTTCCCTGACATATGGAAATATAAAGTCGCACACTCGATGTGGGCATATATCTGTTTACATAAAATCAGGTGTCGTGCTTGAAGCCTGAAGGGTTGCAATGTGGTAGGTGGCGCTTTAGTACGTGGGGTATTAATTGCTCTGCCTACCGTGGTTGTTGCCTGGCTTTCTAGAATTTGGCCTGTACAATTCAATGTGACTTTGCATTTTTGGTGTTTCTGTCTCCTTCTTGTTCATAGAACGTCCTTAGGACAACAGTACGTAATACTCTTAGTGAATTTGGGGTAAAATTTGGTCACCTGATGTTTGTCAAATAAGTGAAACCCTAGTTCATGGACACGTGGGATGGCTACAGAAGGTGATTTAGAGAGAAATCAGGTTTCAAAAGATCCCCTTAACCTACACACCTTCAGAACACTACAGCCAGAATAAGTACCCATATTCAGCCTTTCCAATTACTCACTGTGATATACACTTTATTACCATTCCATCCATTCACAGATCCATTCACCCACCTCCCTCCCACCCAGCCATCCACAGATCTATCCATCCATCCATCCATCCATCCAACCAAGGACCAGTCCATCCCAGACCAACCCATCCACCCACCCACCTACCATCCATCCACCCACCAATCCACTTTCTAACCCACCCACCCACTACCCCATCCATCCATCCACTCTCCTTCCCACCACCCTCCCACCCATCTACTGACCCATCCATCCATCCAGTCTTGATAAAGAACCTATATGTACCAAGGAGTGGAGATGGAGCTTGTCCTAGAGGATATAAGGGGGAGAGAAGATAGAAGTGAATAATCACCATCACCAGTAAATAATTTCAAACAAACCTGAGTATTCCTGTGAATATAAACAAGGATTTTCAAGACTTTATCTGGGAGGAACCTGGCCTAGAACCTCAAAGGAAACTTCTGGGAGGAGATGACTGTGAAACCATCAGAAACAAAGATGACAGGCAAGACACTCACTTATCAAATAAGAGAGTCTTTCAGGTGGGAGGGTGGATGGCCATATACAGAAGGTGGGACTAGAAGACTCAGGCAGTATTTCATTTGACGTGGGGAGGGAAATGCCTGTGCCACAAGCGTGGTGGAAGGCCACTGCACATATCCTAAGAAAATGTGGGATTTGTAACTAATTTTTTTGAAAAGATCCGTTGAGTCTGCTCCAGAACTAGGTTTTGCCTCCTTTACCATTAAAGCTGTATCGGATGTCTGTGCAATGAAAACATGGAATGAGGAACCCACTTCCAAAGTTGCCGAGGTCTGTGTGAGTTCACCCATGTCTCCAAGACATGGTGAGGGCTCCATCAGCATTCATAAACTTGTGAGAACCTCCCACGGGGAAGGCGGGTGCTCTCTTTATCAAAGACACAAAAGAAGCCTTTTATGTTGCCTTTTTGTGGTATAGCCAAGACTCACTATGTAGTCCATTGTGACTTGGAGCTTACTGAGTAGCTCAGACTAGCGTCAATCTCTCAATCCTCCTGCCTCGGGTTCCCCAGTGCTGAGATGTCTTTAAGAGAAGCAAAGCAAATCCAGGTGAAGAAAAACAAGCCTGGGGGTGGGGATGGGCTGCCGCTGCTCCTACAAAAAAAAGAGGCAAGATAGCATCCTTAACAGGAAGGCTTTGAACTGATGGGAGGCATGGCTTGGAGACAACTGGATGGAAACTTCTAGATGAAACCTCCAAGGAAGAATGCTTAGTAACTAAAGGCTTGAGACCACTGGGGGGGGGGGGCAGAAATCTAAGCACTTAGAGAACCGTTACACTGACACAGTATAGCCTGAACATATCTCTACCTGATGTGGGACAGAGACAGGAAGCTCTGAAATCTCAGACAAAATGTTCCCACTTCTCTCTGTGTGTGTGCCCGTGTGTGTGCATGTGCGTGTGCGTGTGTGTGTGTGTGTGTAAATTAAACCTGACACACCACTCACATTATTCACACATTTGTGAGTTCTTGGCTATTATTCCCAGTGACTTCTATGGGAGAGGCTGTTTTGTGAGACCACAGAGGTGAGTTTATGAAACTCATCCATCCTGGAGATGCTTACTATAAGGCGAAGCAGCGGCTCTGCCCCCCAAATCCACCCCCAGGATTCTTGCTCCTGGGGACCCTCCACTTTTCACCTTCTGGGAAGGACAGCTTACCTGATGGACGCCCTCCCCCCACTTTTTTGTTTATTTGTTTCGTGTAGCACGAGGAAGAAGTCAAAATGGGTAATTTGGTAAGAGAAGAATAGTCTTGTTTTGAGGTGGGTGAAGTTTCTCTGTAATATACTTTTTCTGAAAATTCCCCAGCTTGCAATTCCCTCAGACAACAAAACTACAATTTGCTGGATAAACAAAAGCAGTGGGGACAAGCCTCCCTGGTAGCTAGTCTGTCAAAGGTGCTGTGCTTGTTAGCAAGAGGAAGGAGTTAGAGGATGTCTTCGAGTTGTAGGAAATTGAATTACTTAATAAACTTGGTGGAACTTTCTTCCCTGGGAGTTGGTGCTATTAAAAAAAAAAAAATCCAATAAGGCCATTCTGCAACATGAGTGTTTTGCACTTGACCTGGGCGTTCAGAACCTGTTTTGTTACCCACTCTTTGGTTCAATAGTGATTGTGTATGAAAAACTATTTCTCATCTTCCAGATGTAATGGTAATGTCTTTTAAAAGTTGTTGATTACCCTTTCAAGGAATCTCAAAGCATATAGCTATCAGGTTGAATTCCTTTTTTTTTTCACATTTTTGCCCCCTTCTCAACATTCTCCACCACATCCCCACCAAAGAGGGAGAAAGCAGACAGCAGGTTAATCATCTACTTTAGAAAGACTTTCACAGATGCCTGAGGCAAGTTCATACTCCGCAGATGGAAATGATATCTTCAGCTGACAGACATAGGCAGCCCCTACCCAGGAAAGATGCTCTCTTGGCATTACGAGATTAATACCCAATAGCATATGTTGCTTCTTTGGGTCTCTTTTATGCACTGGAAGTGAAACCAATGTCCACATGTCTTCTTAGAAGTGGTACCACGGTCTTCCTGCCTTTTTGTTTCCAAGATGAGTTTTTTCCAGAAGACAGGCTCCCTCTGGAACATTCTGGAAAAAGCCAAAATTCCATACCTCCTCTTTTCGAATTGCTTAATAGGATCTAGAAAATCTGGAGAAGCTCAGCTTGCTGCATTGTGCAGGTGACAATTGGCTGGTTGTTTTATTTTTAAATTTTTTTCAGTAGTGGGGAATGAATCCAGGAAGATGGAGATGCTAAGCAAGCTCTTGACACTAAGCTGCTTCTTCCTCCCAAGCACTGGAATATTGGAGACAGATACTTGCTATGCAGCCCAATCTGGCCTTGAACCTGAGATCCACCTGCCTTAACCTCCCAAGCTTTAGATTTATAGGTGTATGCCACCATGTGTGCCTGCTTCATATTTTTTTAAATGCCCCCATAGAGGATAGTTATTAGTGGTGATACATGAGAAGAAAATGTCAGTGTAAACCTGCTGGAGGTGCCCATCCTATGGGAAATCTCAAAAAGCAATTTGTAAGACCCCCACCCAAAATATTCTTTACCATGTGGAGCAGAAAGATTAAATATTTATGTCTGTTCACTGGGGTAATAAAATTGCATTCAATTATGTCTTCTGTACTACCTAATGATTGTTGAAAACTCAGTAATAACACAGAAACTCATAAAAAATACAGGATAAACAAGCTGGAAGAAAATTATGGGAAAATAGCCTCTGGCTTGTGGAAATGGGACTTTATTTTGAAATAATTTGAAATAACAGTATATGCATAAAAAATCAAGTTAGTTTATATAACCACACTCTAATCTCCAGAAAGTTTTCTTTAGGTTGCTGTTTCTTAGAAAAATGAAACAAAAAGGGAAAAGTCAGAGGTAGTTACTATGTCAGAAGGGTTTACAGGAAAGTTCATGTTGTGCTGAAGGATGTGTTCCCCTTGGGGGTTTTGAATTTCTGAATCTCTGACTCTTGTCAGTTACATGGAATTAATCTCACAGGGATCTATCAGTAATTGCAGAAGGAAATTAAGAAAGAACTTCTTTTGAGTATTTTCACCTCATTCTCCTATTCCAGAGATTCTCAGCCAATGGTGAGGGCTTATCAGTGGACACTTGACAGTATCTGAAGACTTCTTTGATCTGGAAAGGGGCCCTTGCTGTCATCCGTAGGGTAGAAGACAGGCTCTTCACGACAGTGTGTCCATAACTGCTGAGATGGGGCAATATATTGACCTACCTAATATATTACTGTCTCCAGTGCCCAGTCGCCTTGGCTTGGAGAAGTATCTTCTCCAGCTGTCCTCAGAGGAACTAGTGTATCCAGAAGTCTCTATCTTAGAGAAGCTGCCCACCTTTCTGAACTCGTGGTCAGGCTGCTTCTCTGACTTCTCCCCTCATCATCCATTCTCCTTCATTAGCTTACTACCTTCCTCTTCGAAGGGTTCTTGTGATAACACTGGGTTCTGATCAAGGAGACAGATGATCATCCATCTCCAGACTCTCAGTCACAGCTGCAGGGTCTCCTTTGTTATATCAGGAGAGAGTCCAGGTTCTAGGTATTATGATGTGGACCTGTTAATTTTTAAAAACTACATACACACATATGAGATATATGTGTATGGGTGTGCCAGGGCCTCTTGCTGCTGCAAACAAATGCCAGATGCAGGTGCCACTTTTTGTATCTGGTTAATGTGGGTGGTTTGGGTATTCAACATGGCTGGTAGACTTAGCAAGCAAACTTCTTTAACCACTGAGCCATCTTCACAACCCCTGTGATGTGAACCTCCATCACATGAATTTTCCCCCTCTTGGGGAGGTGGGACACAGACACATGTCTGTTCACCCCAGGTTGGGCATAACTGACAGACCAATAGCAGTTTGGCTAACCAATGAGATTATTGGGGTTACTTAGGGATCAGGTGAGGGATTGCTTACAGGAACACAGATGACTCAAAGACAGAGAAAAAAAAAAAAGCCCACCCACGAACAGGTGACACTTCACGGAATCTACATCTGTCCAACACACTGCACAACCTGCAGGCAGCTCAGATGGCCAGAGCATCTCCATGCACGCCATGACTTAGGGAAGGATTTTTTAAGTTTTAGCCCTCCCAGCCTTCTTGACCTCCTGACTCCCTCCTCCCCTCAAGAGCACGCGATTCAATTCAGAATTGCCACACAGCATCGGCAAGTCTGTCCCTGTACTTTTGTTGAGGGCTCTTATTTGGAGAGTGTTCCTGTGACCTTTTAAGTTTCAGCTCTCTCGGACTTGTTGCCCTCTTGACTCTCCTCCCTCCAGGAGGGAATATTGCAATTCTGAGGGTCTTCTGCCTGTTACACTCTCTAAAGGCCTGCATTGATGGTCTGGGATAGAGCAAGCATGATTCTCTTCAGGCTTTGTTACCAAGGAGCTAGATGGTTTGGCATGGGAAGGGTCATCTCTTTGGAAGCTCTTCTTGGTCACAAAAATAGGGCTGAGTAACCAGTACCAAGAAATCCTGAACTCCTAATGCGTGCTCCATGACAGCTAATGCATGGTTGTTATGATAACTACTTGGGTTTCTTCTTACTTGTGTTATTCCCTCTGTTAACACCTGCCAGCAGAAATAAGGGGTGTAGCTGGGCCTATCTGTTCCAACTCCCACTGTGTGTGTCTGAACCTCTTTTGTCAAGTATGTTTGGGTAGGATTTGCTTTTTATTTGCTTAACCAACTTCATGAGACAGCTATCATTTCTCACAGTACCTTCTCACAGCAAGGATGTTGTGTGATCAGTTGATTTACCTCCTACCTATTAGTGTCACCTTTGGGAGTCTCATGTCTCCATGTCGATGTCATACATGGACTAGGCAGCCTGGAACCCTGGAGACCTATGGAGACTGGGCAGGTCGGAGGGCTCTGGTGGAAATCAAAGTAGGTGAAAACATAAAGCCAGGCAGGAAATGGGCAAAGGGGGATCCGAAGAGGAGTCTGAGGAGGAGATCCACATTCCCAGTTTGCACACCTTCCTCAAACTTTAGGGGAACGTGGAGGGTTGGGCACACATTTTTCCCTTCTTTTCTGCAATGCTGGGATCAAATCCAGAGCCTTGTGCAAGGTAGGAAAGGACTCTGCCATTGAGTGACATCCCCACTCCTCAGGTATTTGTAAGGGCAGAAAGATTAGCTGACTTTTTCTAGGTTTGATCTCTACCACAAAGAAGTGGGTTGTAAGTTTAGCTCAACATTTCTGCTTCCAAGTTCAATACCAAGTTCAAATACAGTTCAGTGCCTAAGGGAAGGAGGGGGTAGGCAAGAGTTCCTAAAACCTTCATTAAACTAACCTTGCCTAGATCTGAAAATGAGAAGACCAGTAGTGTCTTACCAAGTTATCTATAGTTATTCATTTAATTTTTATTTTTTTCAATTTTTTATGTGTGTGTATATATATACACACACATAAAAATTATATATATATTTAT